>CATKHJ010253100.1:0-21119 GCA_949750685.1 Vernicia montana
TGTTTTAAAAAATTCATTAATTATTTTTTATGCACCATAAGTAGTTAATTAATTTAACAAAGAATTTTAATTAATGTAATTAATTAATTAATTAAATTTGTATATATGAAAGTAGTTACAGATATCAAACATATACTTAACATATACCAAAATTTGATATATGTATACCATTTACTGTTAGTTTATATATATTTTTAATTTTTTCAAATTTGTGATATATATACATATATAAAGTAGTTGTAAATACCAACATATGCTTAACGTATAACAAAACATATACTATTTATTGTTAGTTTATCTTTTTAATATTTCAAATTTGCAATATGTATATATTAAAGTAGTTGCAGATACCAAACATATATTTAACGTATACTAAATTTTGGTATACGTATACCATTTACTATTAGTTTATCTTTTTAATTTTTTCAAATTTGCAATATATATATATAAAGCAGTTGAAGATACTAAATGTATACCAAATTTTGATATATGTATACCATTTATTGTTAGTTTGTTTTTTCAAATTTGCAATATATATATAGTAGTTGCAGATACAAAACATATACTTAACGTACACTAAATTTATATGAAATATATATTTAGTTATATACTAATTGTATATAAATATATACGAAAAATTACATAAAATGAATGTTATTTCAATATATATATATATACATGTCAACTTGTTAAAAATGGGCGTTTTGCTGTGTCGGGGATGTGGACTTTGCAAAGATAAAGATAGGAGACTTATGTTTTTTTTTTTTTAGATAAATTTTCTTTTTGTTAAAATATTGACTAAGAGATAGAGGTTTTTACTACTATTATTATTATTTTAGAAACAACAAAATTTATGAATAAATAGCATAAATTCAATTTTGTATTTCTTTATAATTTTTTTTTTATAAATTTAATTTTGATATATACTCAAATATAAGATGTAACGGTTTTAAAAATATAGTTTTAGAATCACCTCAAAAATCACTAATTTTATTTATGAAGTTGAAATAAGATAAGCTCTTTTATTATTAGTAGTAGTAATAGTAGTAGTATTGATAATTACAAGATTATGGACTAAATATATTTTGCTAACTGACTTGACACCTTATGAAGTGACAAAAGATGGTGCCAGTAAGAGCATCAAGACACGTAAAAGAAGGACGGCATAGAGTCAAGCCTTTGGGGCTAGCTAGACCAATCAAATGACTTCTCAAAGGCTTTTCATTACAACCGGGATCACCGTATAAAAGATAATTTTTAAGTTAGAGATCATATTTTTGCAATAAAATTTTTTACAGCGTACGAAAGATTTTTTTTCTCTTTTTTTAGTTAGTTTTGAAATTTTCCCTAATATAAATGAATCAATTTTTAAAATCACATTTTACATATTTATTTTCTTAGTAGTTTAGGGCTGCCACCGCACAAAAATCAATTAAATTGATCAAATAAATTTCATCCAATTCAATTCAAATAAAAATTTATGATTTAAGAGATGTTTCGTAGTTTATTACGGTTTTAAAAATTTAATAAACTAAAATTTTGGTTTAATTTTAATTTTAAAAAATAAAAATTCAATTAAATCGAACCGAGCCGATATATAATAAAATATTAAAATTATGATTGAACAATGATTTACTTTACTAATATATAAATTATACTATAAATTTTCTATAAGTTAAAGATATCTATTGAATTTTTATGTTTTGGATGATTTTTATATGGTTATTTTGATTCTTGCTAACTTTTTAGGGATATTTCATTTTAATTTTATTATTATTATGCTATAGAATTTCAAGTACATAATTTGAAATTTGTATTTTTTTATAGTATTAATAAGGTTGATTATTATATGATAATATGATTTTTATTTTAGATAGACAACAAGAAAGTCTTTTTTTATTAAAAAAATAAAAGAAAGAGAAAGCAATAGAGAATCTAAGAAAATTCAATTCAACACAGAAGAGACGAGATAGAGACGTAAACAAGAGAGAAGATCATTACTTAGGGCATCTCCATCAACACATTCTATATTTAGTGTAAATTTCTTTTTTTGCCAGTAATATTTAGTATAACTTTCACACGTCTAACTTCAATACCAATTACTATTTTATATCAAACTCATCACACCAAATATTACACAAAAAAATATTCTTTAAAATATTCTACATCTACACCTCAAATTATATTTTTAATATATATAACTATTATTATTAATTTTAAAAAAAAATTGCCATATATTTTTTGCACCAAATTTGGTGCAAAGAATAGAGTTAGGTTATAGGGCATTTTAGGTCATATCCAACTCATAACACAAAAATACATTAATTTTTACATTAAAATGATATAACTACAGTAAATTTATTTCTAACCATCAACTTCATTTATAACACACAAAAAAAAAATATATTCCATAGATATTCCTTTTTATATCTCATTTTATTTTCTTTGTAATAAAAAAAAAATTAAAAAAATGCAAATGACATTATACAGTGCCACGCGAATATTGGTGTAGTACTGTAGCCCACACCATAATTGGTCTGTAAATTGTCATTGCGTTGGAGCATTTTCAAATTATGGCATGAATAGTATAATTGCCGCTATGTTGGAGATGGCTTTACACCAAGTTGTCATTCCAGCTGGAGTTGCCCTTAAATTAAAGAGAAAAAGAGAGAGATTGATTGAAGAGATGAGTTAGAGAGAGAGAGAGAGACAAATTTAACTGGCATCTCGATTGACACCTAAAATAATGTTAAAATTGAAGTTCTGGCATAGAGGCGTGTGCGCGTGAGGGAAAGGAGTTTCTAGTTTAGAGGAATTCGACGTAGTGCTTCGTTTAAAAATAATTAAAAGATTGCCACGCTGGAAAATGGCAAGGACTTTCCAGTTTAGAGGAATCCGATATAGGACTTTTGGTAGATCTATTTATGGGCCGGATTTGGGTGGATTCAGGTCGAACTCAATTTAACTTGCAATCTTTTACTTAAGTCCAAGCTCGGCTCAACCCGAGATTAATTTTATTTCAGATTGTTTAAGCCCGAGCCCATCCTCTTTAGGGAAGTCCGTTAAAGTCAGGCTCGATTCGACTTAGATGTTTTTTAAAAAGAAATTCAGATTTTCACTTTTCTAAATAGCTTAAAAGCTAACAAATTTTAGCATAAACAAATAAAATTATATATATATATATATATATATATATATATATATATATATATATAATGACATAAGAAGTGGTGTGATTTTTTTTTTTTTTTGCCAAAGAATAATTGTTGCTTGGTGATGATAAATTCCTCAACTTACCTTATACAGGTTCGAACCTCCACATCTCTAAAAAAATTTTATTATATATTTTATAAAGATCGAGTCAGGTTCGAACTTCATAATATATGATCAAACTCGCCCGCAAAAATATCATGCTCGAGCCGAACTTATATGACATATTTTTTGTCTAGACCCTATAATTTTAGGACGGACTTGAGTTAGCTGAATGGATACCCAAGTCTATGAATAGATCTAACTTTCAATGACGTGAAAGCTTAAAAATGAACAAAAAAAAGTTATTGATGCGATGAAATTAATATTGAAGGATTTTTGTGCTATAAATCGAAATCTAGGAATAATGGTGAAATAAGAGTTGAGTTTAGGAATAATGGGTATAATTTAACTCCAATTTAGCACATTGATAACTTGTGGTATTTGTGATTTGTAGTTATGTGTACACGGGGATATTAATTATAAAAAATTCAGATTTATCAACCAAAAACAATCATAATTGAGATGTGATTTGTTAGCTATAATTCAGCTATATTGAACGGGTTAAAAAAATTTGCCATTGGCTTTTCATAGCTAAACTATTAAAATATTAAAAAAATATATATTGAAGTAAGAGAGAAGATATTTGTTGAATATTCATTATAAAATAAAAATAATTAAATAAATAATAAAATATAAAAGTGAGATACATTTTTGAAATGTAATATATGGGTAACATTATTATTATTCATTAAATAAAAAAGATATGATGGAATGTATTTAACTATTTCCTAATAAAAGAAATTTCTTGCCAATCATGATTTTAGAGAGTGGAGCTTTTCATTGTCTTTCGAAATTTTTTTATTTTTTATTATTTTTTCGGACTACTGTTAGTCTTTTTTATGTTAACAATATACTATTCTCTTATATTTTTCATTATATATTTAATTTTATTATTTAATAATATTCAGATTTTTTTTTTAACAGATATGATTTTTTTTTTTTTTATGTTTTTATCACCAAAACCTTTATTGTGGATCTTTCTTTTTTTTATTGGTTTTATCATTTTGAATGATAATTCAATCATAATTTCAAACTTTATTTTTAGTATTAAATCAATATTTATTGGTGTCCAAATTGAATTCAAAAAAACCATAAGAAGAGTCGAAAATTGGCTTTTATTTATCGTTAATTATGATTTAATATTTCAAATCGAGATTGTTGTTATAATTATTTGTATTTTTAGTTTGTTTTGATTTTAGATTTGAGAAATTATAATATTATGAGGTTTCATAATTATGTAATATTATATTTTATCGATCAATGAATATTTAGTTTTATATAAAAAAAAAAAAACTATTTTCTAATAAAAGTACCCTTACAATTTACAATCAATTAAGTTTTGATTTTTGTGTGGACATTTTATGTTGTTGCTATTTGTGATATTTTGTGATTTTATAAATTGCAATGGTGCAATTCATTCTATGGTTTGACAAAAATAGGAAAAACAAAAAAATAGAAAGCCCTACAAATGGAGTCGGAGTCCCAATGTCTTATCACCTTAATGGGCTCTCTTGTTTGGGTCATTTGCCCATGCTAATATGTCCGGCCAGCCCAAACCCATTATGTTAGTCTGGGAAAAACTGACAAGTTGTAAGGATGAAAACTGGGCGTTTGGGTTGGCGTTTGAACGTCGGGGTAGCGGTGAGCCCCAAACGCCAATCCCTAATGTTTTGGACTAAATCATATCCATGGCCTCTCAAATATTCAATAATGCAAATCGTTATTTCTTAACTCAATTTTATCACTTAAAAATCACTTAATTTATATTAAGGATCACATAAAAATTCTTTAGCCAATATTCCGTCCGTTCTATTAACAGAATGCTGACGTAGAGGATATCTATGTATTTTTTAATACTAATAATGCCACATTAGATTCTCATTTATTTTTCTAATGTCACCCATCCATATTTATCTCCCTCCATTAAAAAAATGAGATAATTATAAATTTCGTATCTCAACTTATCAAAATTAGATAATTGAGTATTTCAACTTATAAAAATATTAATTGAGTGTCTTAACCTATTAAAAAATTACAAAAAATTTGTATTGTAGTATGTTACCCGCCGGTAACCTTTATTGAATACATATGTGGAAAATGAATTTATACTATTCCATATATATATTATTTGAAAAGAAAAAAAATAATAAAAAGAATAAAAATCGAGAAAAAGCATAAAAACTTATCCGTTGCTCTGATGATTTAAACCACATTGGTTATTGTACTTCAAATAGTATGAATACCAAAATTTAATATGACGTGGCGTTACTAGTATTAAAAAATACATAAATATCCTTTAAGTCAGCGTTTTAATAAAACGAACGAAATGTTGGCTAAATGATTTTTCTATGGCCGTTAATATAAGTTAAGTGATTTTTAAGTGACAAACTTGAATTGAGAGATGACAATATATATTAGTGAATACTTGAAGGATGACGGGTGTAATTTAATCTAATGTTTTGCTATAACATTAATTAATATTGGATGGATTTTAAAAAATAATAGTCTTCCATAAATTATTATTTCATTAATGAAATTTGACTTAATTATAATGAGGTGGTCTTTTTTTTTTTAAAAAAATTAACTAAATAGTCCATAACTTTTATTTTCGTTAAACCATTTAGTCATTTTATCTAATTTTTATAAAATTTTCATTAAATTTATATGAAATGACTAAAATACCCTTATATATATATGTTAAAAACAATATTTTTTTTATTAATTGATTTTTTATGTTTTAATTCAATTCAATGACAAACAAATTTTCTTATTAAATGATAAACCTTTTTCACTTATAACTTTTTTTTAATATATGTATGAATGTATTTTAATCATTTTATATAAATTTAATAGAAAAAAGTATAAAAATTAGACTAAATTACTAAATTGTTTGATGGAAACAAAAGTCAAAAATTATTTAATTAGTTTAAAAAAAAATGAGAGACTACTCCGTTGATTAAGCCAAATCTTATGAATGAAATAATAATTTATCCAATAATCTTTTTGATTTCTACTTTCTTTAAATATATAGGTTTATTTTTTATTATATTATTTTATAAAATTAGTTATTTATCAAAAAATATTTTTTATTCTCCAAAATCGTTTTAAATATTTTTCAAATTATACATATAGGTGCTTTAACTACTTAATACATGTAATTTGGTATTATTTATATGTAAAATACTGCTTATCATAATATGCACATTTATTATTCACTATTTATTTAATTTTTATTATAATTATTTATTTTATTTAATTTTTTCTATAATTTATGTGTATAATTGGATGGAAAGATGTCTATTATTTAAATAAATCATTATTCATTATTTCTTATTTATTTTATTAGTCTATAAATTATATATTTTTTTATAAAAAAAACATATATACAGATTTAAGTTATGTTTTTGTCATTTTTTTTTATGATATTTCTTGTATACATATAATAATTTACATGAACAAAATTAAAATTTTAAAATAAATAATTTAAAATAAATTTAAAATAAATATTTTTCTCATATATAATTAGTCAAACTTGAAAGTAGATATATATTTAATTGAGACTAAATTTTCAAACTTAAATAATACATAGAATGTATGTTTTTATATGTATGTGAATGAATTAATCACCAAATATACAATTGATATTTGACTTAATATAATTTGCAAAAATTTAACTCTTTATTAATTAACTCTCTAATTTATTAATTTAATAATGAATTATCTTAAGTTATCAAATTAATTAAATTTTTAATTGTCATTTGGCTCCTCCACAAAGAAACTCTAAATATTGGCGGGAAAATTGGGAAATTATTTTTAAGATGGAAATGTTTGGCTGCAGCAGACAATTAATAAACCTCGTATAGTCGCATCTCCAACACCAGCTATCTCCAATCCAAACCGTAGGTTGCGTTGACACAATGATCACATCACAGCTAGCAAAATAGAATTCAATTGACTAAAATCACTACCACTCGATGTGTATACTAATGTCAAAACACACAACTAGCGCTCATCTACGTTAAAGTATTCAAAGAACATCACCATTATTAAAATTTATGCTATCAGAAACCCTAGCTGGTCTGGATTTGGTTTTTTGTATTCAATTTGTTAAAATTTCGCTCCACAGTAGGTAAAGTTTAAAGCCCTAGCTCAATTAAAGCTTATTCTCGAGATTGATTGTATTGGCGGAGCATTTCCATGGACAGTGTAGGAGGTAGCAGTGAAAGCCCAACTGAACCGAAGAAAGTCAAATCTAAAACTCCTAGAAAGCCCAAAGAAAGCATTCTCAAGCAGAGTCAGTATCTCTCTCGATCTATTTTTGTTTATGTATATGTATATGTATATGTATATGCATGTGTAATACCGATGATTTATTTAGGATTTGTTTGGTTTTGCAGAATCTCCAGCAGAGTTCTTCGCAGAGAACAAGAACATTGCTGGCTTTGATAATGTGAGTTTCAATTGTAGAAGATATTAATTATACATATATTTAATTGTATGAACCAGACACCTAGAAATTACATTTTGATGAGCTGCTGTGTGGATTTCAGCCAGGGAAATGTTTATACACTACTGTGAGAGAACTTGTTGAAAATTCGCTTGATTCGGCAGAGTCCATATCTGAGCTTCCCTTTGTAGAAATTACAATGTAAGTTTTATGTTTTTGCAATTGCCAATTAAATGTTAGCATGTATTATAATGGTATTTTAGTTGGTAGAAGTGCATGCTCCTTCCAGCTCTTCTTGACTTCAATTGATTGTTGCAGTGAAGAGATAGGGAAAAGCAAGTTCAATTCAATGATTGGTCTTATTGATCGGGAGCGTGTTGATGAGGAACTTTATGATGATTATGAGACTGCTAAGGCTCGTGAGGTGTGTTGGCTTGTAGCATGAATTCCTAGTTCAAATTACTTTTGTTGATGCATTTGCACTTCTGTGATTCAAGGTGGGATCAAATTTTCTGCTAGCTGTGAAGCTTGATTGTTGTTAAGTTATACTTGCTTATAATATAATTTTATTTATAAAGTTTCTTCAACTTTGTTTTCAATTGTTTGCATGCAAGTGAGGTTTTGTGTGCATGTATTGAGGATGCTTGGAGCCACATTACTAACTTTTGGTTGCTGCTGGTACTATTTTTGTCAGTTCTTCAAGCCTAATTTCTCTGCAATTTGTTTCATGCCTTGCAGAAAAGATTAGCAAAGGAAGCTCGTGCTCAGGAAATACAGGCAAAGAATGCTGCACTTGGGAAGAAAGTCAGAGAACAGCCAGCTGTAAAGGGCATGAAGGGTCGAGGTGAGGCTTCATTTTACAGAGTCACATGCAAGGTGTGATATTCATACTCCATCCTTTTTCAGTCCTATTAATTCCTGGTATTGTTGATCCTTGCTAAATAGACTCCAAAATTTTACTCTAAAGGTGTGAAGACTCATGAGTGAAATTGATTTTAAATATAGGATAATGGAAGAGGAATGCCACATGATGACATCCCGAATATGTTTGGACGGGGTTTGTAGTTACTTGTCAGCTCATATTTCTATATGATACTAAGTTATTTATAATAATAATAGTTCACTTGTAGATAATATCTGGTACTTCAATCTGCTTGATTTTAAGTTTATTTATGCATGCAGTCCTGTCTGGAACAAAATATGGACTCAAGCAGACACGTGGGAAGTTTGGTCTTGGTGCAAAAATGGTAATAATTTTGCCCAAGCTTGAAACGTGCATGACTTTGCATCTTTGAATCTGAGGTTCCCTTTCTTAGACTGAAGTATACTTTGTGTGAAAATTAGATGACAAATACATTAATTCAAATGGCATCTTATAGTTATCAATAGATAATTCTGCTTCATAAAAAAGTGGTGCCATAATCAATATTCAAGATTAGCGGTTCAATTAGATACTTTGGTTTCTTCTCTTCTCCACTTCATACTTGTGGCAACGAATACCTGTTAATTTAGTCCATTTTACTAATGTAGGCATTGATATGGTCCAAAATGAGTACTGGGCTTCCTATAGAGATCTCATCATCAATGAAGGGCCAAAACTATATTTCGTTTTGCAGGCTGGATATAGATATTCATCGGTATGGCTAAAATATATGGACAGACAGCATGATTTTTCTTTTAATAATTGTCTGACAAAATACTGGACATTCATTAATCTATTATGTGCCAGCATTTTTTTTTCTTTTATTTAATTCATCTGTGTATATGGAAACATGTAAATGAATGTTTAGTTATCATTTTAATTTGATAATGGTTCCTGGAATATTTTGATAATTTTCAAACTGTGGAAATGTACCTTAAGGTTAATCGTTGGTGCTTCTGAATCATCAGGAACATTCCTTATGTCCATTTACATGAAAAACGGAACAATGATGATAGGTGGCATGGAGCTGAAATTCAAGTGGTCATTGAGGGAAATTGGACGACATACCGTGTATGTTGAACATAATTGGCATATGTTAATGCTTCAATCTACATTCTAAATCACATGAACATGATTTAGTTATTATTATTTTATTTTTATTTCTGTTTGGTGATGATGTCTCTGTAGATTTAAGTGATAATGCTGCAATTAATACTAATATCCTTTGTTGGCATGTGCAGTCCAAGATATTGCACTACATGCGACAAATGGCAGTTATCACACCTTATTCCCAGTTTCTTTTCAAATTTATATCGGATACACCTGAGTATGCTCTCTCCCTCTCTCTTAGCATCCCCCTGCCAATTGCACACATGCTAATGTAGACACATACACTCACCCACCCCCTATAGTGTCGCATTCGTTAGTAGTGTTGTACACGACTACATGTTCTTCCTTTTCTAAGTTTATATTGCTTTCAACCTTTTCTTTTTTCCTGCAGCAAAAATGTTACTATAAAATTTGCACGGAGAACAGATGTGATGCCTCCTGTTCCTCTTGAGACTAAGCATCATCCATCATCTGTTGATTTGCTACTGATCAAACGCCTGATAGCAGAAACTTCAAAACAGAACCTTTTGCAGTTTCTTCAGCATGAATTTGTAAATATAGGGAAGTCACATGCAGAACGATTAATTGGTAATAATTTGTATTTTGTACCTAAATTAAATCTGTTAATTTGTTATGCAAGTCAGGAATAAAATTCTTTGGTATGTGACAATATTATGACATGTCAATTAAATCAAGACCAATAAAAATTATCTTTGTTTTTTTCCTACTTCTAGGATGCATAAGTGGTTCTCAATTGTAATGTTTTAGGGGAAATGGGTCCGGAGTTTAGCTCAAAAATGGCTGTTAAGTCGTTGACTGATCAGCAGATTGTTCGGATTCATCAATTGTTTCGTCAAGCCAAGTTTGATGACCCTACTGGTGATGTAAGCTGTTCCTAGTATTTAACCATGTAGATCACTTGATTGCAGTTTACCTTTAATTTGATACTTATATATTTGCGTGCCCAACATTTATTATGCAACTTTTGTAGTTTTAACATTTCTTAAAACTGCTTTTAGTGTCTTAGTCCTGCGGGGGAATACAATCTTCGTCTTGGAATTATAAAGGAGCTGCATCCGGAAATGGTCGCCACTTATTCAGGCAGGTTGTGCTTGAAATCTGTTTTCTATATCTAGTTTCTTTTTTTATTGTTCTTGAAAGCTAAGTTGCATGTCATATATTTTAACAATTGAACATTTCTTTTTCCCTGCTGTGGACAAACAATATATTCTTAAGTTTTTCTCTCTTCCAAAATGCAGTGCTCAAGTTTTTGAGGGACACCCCTTTCTTGTGGAAGCTGGTGTCAGTGTGGGTGGAAAGGATGTTAAGCATGTAAGTGTTCATAAATGGTGATGTATGAATATAAAACACAAGTTAGGAAATGCTTTTCCATTTTTGAAAGAAAACAGAATATCAGATGTTGCTTTCTGGGTATCTTTTAAGATGAATATGATGTTAATAGCATGTGCCACCAATAGCAGGTCAAGGTTAGCCTCTAAGCAGCTTTGGCAGGAAAAAGAAATGTATGTACATGTGCACACATGCTTGGTCATAGATGTGTGTAGGTGACTAATGCCAAACTGTGGATTGTGTACTTATAGCTCTTATTTTCTTATACACTGTTTTTTTAACATTTAGCTGGTTAATGCAGAAAGCTTGCCAAAGTTGAATCTCCTTTCTATTTGATCTAAAATGCAGGGTTTGAATATTTTTCGGTTTGCAAATCGCATACCACTTCTTTTTGAGCAAGGTGCTGATGTAGTCACCAGAACTGCCCTTAAGAGAATCAAGTAAGATATGCAAATACAATTTCTTTTGAGTGTACTATGGTGGGGGATGGGAGGTGGGAAGATGGTGATCTTGTCAGAGTTAAAACAAACAAAACATTTAGCTAAAATATCTTTTTCAGTTGGGCTAGTTACAAGATCAACCAGATGCAAGACAAGATAGGTGTCTTTGTAAGCGTCGTGAGCACAAAAATCCCCTTTAAAGGGACTGGAAAGGAGTACATTGGAGATGACATCACTGAGATTGCTACAGCTGTCAAGGTGAGGTTTTTAATTTCATGTTATCTGATATTGGAAAAAATGAGTAAGCTAACAGTACCAATTCTCCAGTATGCCATTCAGCAGTGCTGCATCCAGCTAAAATCCAAAATTATGAAGAAAATGCAGGCCCGTGAGCAACAGGAGCGTAAACGAAACTTAAGCAAGTAATTCCAACTATCTGTCTTGACCTAGTGGTGTTCCTGTTCCTGTTTGCATGCACTGAAATCAAATTTGATTAAATGGCAGGTATATCCCTGATGCTACTCGTGCTCTATATGATGTTTTGAGAGAAATGGCACCATTACATGCATCAAAGAAAAGACGCTATGGGGAACAGGATGCTGAAATACTTAATAAAGTATCAGCACATTTGATTACAAAAGACACTCTCACAGAAAAGCTTGCTCAGCATGTTGAAAAGGTGAGTTATACTTGAAACTAGTTTTGATCCTCCATTGTCTATCATTTTTAATAGTTTTATAGAGGCATTCTAGTGAAGAGTTCTGGCCTGGAAAACTGCAAAGACAATTACTGTGGCAGGATATAAAGCTTCAAGTGAATGTTTGCGTTGCTTAAGATGCTTCTTGTTGTCTTTCGTCTCATTGTTACTAGCATACCAACAATCTTGCCTAGAAAGTTATTAAATGCCAGTGGATGGGGTTACCCTGTCAGAAAATGCTTATATATAATTAAACTTCATGATTTCCTGGTAAAAAGATTTTAAGGCTTTCATTTCCTTTTCCTCCTCCACTGGACCAGGTAAAAACTTAAAATTGTCATGGATATGGGAATATTTGTATTAATTTACTGAGCAGGAAATATAAATATTGTTGGAGGAGATGTTGATACACGTATTGATTTTATTTGCAGGTGGACTATGAAATGGCATTGGAATATGCCACACAAAGTGGAGTTAGTGAGGAACCTAGAGAAGATGTGTATATCCAAAAACTTGAAGTTGAAAATAGATTCATTGAATTTCACAGCCCCATCTTCATTTTCAGACTTATCACTTAGAAATTGTTGGATATTCTTTGATCTCGTTCTCTATAGGCAGAAAATTGTTGTTACACAGGCCATTTCATTATTTAATCTTGTATCTGATAAAAGGAAATTAGAGCCTAGAGGTTCAAAGTTGAATGTATTCTTGCGATTGATGTCGAAGTGATTGTATGAATTATTCTTTCTAGTAAAAATGCTGTATTATAAATCAAGTAAAAGAAACTGTATCTAGTCCATACAGAGCAGGGTTTTTTTTTCCTCTCTATCTCTCTCTCTCTCTCTTTACAGGTGTTTCATTCTCTCAATGTTGGCTAAGCAGAGATTCATCATGCATGTTCTAGTGATAATAATCGCAGTTGGAACACAATTGCAGAATGTGTAAGGCAGGACGAGATTGTGAATTTGACGAAATTCTGTTTCAAGACTGATCATTGTTCATGTAAACCAGAACAGACTGGTTGGTGGTGGAAAAACATAATACGTTAGGAACTCAGTCACAATAGAATTCTGGTAATTCTTTTCATGATTATTAGATTTTCATATTTAAAACATTTTTCTAATTTAATTCTTTGTTTCGTTTTGAATTTGCGTTTTTCATCTGACATTTTTTCCCTTCAATGAAGAGGGGGAAAGTTTGTACAAATCTCCAACTGGTACTTTTTATTTTTTAAATTTCAAGCGAGTATAAAAAGGAAATGGGCTTATGGATCAATATATCATCATTAAAATAGAAGTTAAACAGAAAATTGAATTTAAATGTGTAAAGATTGTGTACATAATTTTCTTTATTTTATTTTATTGGATTTTGTTGGTAAAAATAATTAAAATGTTTTTTTTTTCAGAGAAGGAAGTTGTACGAAAGTGGTTTTTAATTTTTGTTGTACAAGTCTTGAATTTCTTATACTATATATTTAATAATGAAAATTTGTTGAAAAAAAAAAAGCGAAACCTAAACTCATATGATTGGAATTATTTAATATATATTAAATATTAATAATTTTCTGTGATAATAATACATATAAATAATATTTGGCAAAAAATAAAAATAATACATATAAATAATTAATTTTGTCTAGGATCTTATTATAATAGTTTAATGTAATAGATATTAATAATTAATTTTTAATCAATGATATTTATGATGCGGATAATTTTAAACGATATTACTTTGACAAGTAACGTCCGGTCGTTTTTTACATGAACTGCATTATACATTAAAAATGCGCAGACAAAATTAAACAGCAATTTTCAAAACGACTTTGACAATTTGCACTTCCGTGTAAACGATAGGTCCAGTCGTTTTTATGCCAACGGCATTCCATCGTTTGAAATAAACGACAGAGACAGTATATAATACGATTTATCTTTGTACAGGATCTAAATTTCAGGATTTGGAAATGGCGAATCCACCCAATCTTGCAATTCTCGGAGCTGGCATCTTCATTAGAACTCAATACATTCCCAGATTAGCAGAGATCTCTAATCTCTTCGTTCTTAAGTCCATTTGGAGCCGCACTGAGGTGATCAATTACTTTCTTATTATAATTTTTCGTTTCCTATTCTTTGCTTCATTGCTATAAACACATCTCTCTGTATCTAGGTTAAAAATTGTTTTTATGTGTGTATAGGAATCTGCGAAAGGAGCGGTGGAGATAGCGCGTAAGCATTTCCCAGAAGTGGAGTGTAAATGGGGTGATAACGGTCTTGATGAGATTATCCAAGATGAGTCAATTCTTGGTGTTGCTGTGGTTCTTGCTGGCCAAACTCAGGTTTGATTAAGATATATTGTGATTTCAGTTCAATTGTTATCTTATACTTGCTTTATTCTTAAATGCTATAGCATGTTATAAGTTTCTGATTAGATCATAACTTATACAAACCAATTTGTGCAGGTTGATATCTCACTGAAGCTGCTAAAGGCAGGGAAGCATGTCCTTCAAGGTTACACAAGTTTTAAAAAGATATAAATTGAAGTCAAATATACTAGTTTAGTCTCTTTATAAAAGTCCACAAGATTCTAGTGTTTCTGATTAATGTGAGAGTTTTCAAAGAAATATATGAAAATGAACAATATGGAGCCTTTACACCATATTGATTTACATGATTATTGATTCTCTTTTTGTCTGTTTATTTCTCTTTACTGCGAATTATACTAAATTCTCCCCCTTGTTTTGGCTTGCATTGCTCGGGTAACTTGGTCAATCTACAGAGAAACCAGCAGCAGCTTGTAAGTAGGATTTTTTGTTTTATTTTCTCTCTCTCTAGCTCTCTCTATTTGCTGGGATGATATGGTATGGACCCTCAATTTCGATGACATATAGGAATAAGAACCATTCCATGAGTTAAAGGCTTATGAATTTAACCTTTGAAGTTAAAGAATATATTATGTACAGATTTTTTTTTTTATGTAGAAACGCTCTTCATATTGTTGAATCTAATTTATACACGTGAAAATTTCTATGTTAGCTCTATTATTCCTTTCTTTTAGATTAGTAGGAAATAAATTAAAAACAAGTAAAATGAACAACATTTTCATCCAGAACCTTTAGTTATAAGCCTGATACCTTGGCTTGTAACCTCCACTCAACACTTGAGTTTATGCAACATATATTTGGAGAAGTGACAGAGAATAAATTTGCACCATAGACCTGAAAGAGGAATGCCGTGATAATAGTCTTTTCTCTAATGGAACCAAAGATAAGGACTCTAGATAACTCTTTTGTTATGAGAAACACCATTTGAGCTAAAGATAATAAAGTATGATTAACACTTTATATATCTGAAAGAGATTGCTGCCCTGGGGTTGTATAAAGACATATTGATTTTCTTCCAAATTCCCTGACTGGTTTTAATAATGCAGCTGTAAGAGAAATAGAAACTGCACTGTCAAGCTACAAATCCATTTGTGCCAATTCCCCTGGTCAGCCAATTTGGGCTGTGGCAGAGAATTATAGATTTGAACCTGCCCTTGTGGAGGTACATTTTGTTTTTACAGTATCATTTGGTTCGAAATTACTCTAGGTTAAAATAAACTCATTAATGCACTGGCAGTGCAAGAAGCTATTGGCTGAAATTGGGGACATGATGACAGTCCAAGTTATTATTGAAGGATCAATGAATAGTGTAAACCCTTATTTCTCGAGCTCATGGAGGCGCAATTTTACTGTAGGTATTTTTGTTGTATAGTTAATTTTTCTGAATTTGTTTTATGGATTCACTAATCTGATTATTGTATATGGTTTTTGCATTGCCTCATTACAAGTTACATATCTGACACTAGAATATGTTCTCCTATATAATATATGAGATGAATGAATTTTCTCATTTGGATATGAGAGAATTGGTTGGTAGTGCCAGTGCTACAGGCCTATGCCCTATGTTTGTTACTGTTCATTGCATTATGAAGTTTAACGAATCCCAATATTCAAGTGATCCCTTTTATGATTGTTAGTATAGGTATTTCATTTACTACTTCTGTCATATGTGAGCTGGTTCATTGTTGCTAGATTACTTACTAGTGTATATTCCTTTTTGGCAGGGTGGTTTCATTATAGATATGGGGGTGCATTTTGTTGCAGGGTTAAGAATGGTAATCTCACATTTTCAAAATTTCTTGCTGAAAATCAGTGGTAATTGTTCACCAAATAGCATGTTCTGCCCTTTCTTACAAACAATCTTCTACTGCTTTAACATCACATACCTTTTTCTTCTTTTAATCTTTAGAGCACTCATATTGTTGGCATACAGAGTTTTACATTAGTGGCACTGCTTAATGCTTCTGATGCATCTTCATCTCCATCTTGTTATATTTGGGTGGACTAAATTGCTTTTGAAATGCTATTTACATGAGTATGCCTGTCTAGTAAGATGCTTGAAACTATTGAACTCCTGAAGCATATATTTCAGTTCCTCAGAGATTCAAATAATTTCTCAAATTGTATTTCTATATTAAGAAGAAATTTCTACACAAGTTATATACTTTTATTCCAGACAAGCTACATACTTTTAAACCTGTAATGTTTGTCTACATATATATGAGATTTTCAATCTCTGGTTCAATGATGCCTTACTAAATGACTGTAAAGCTTGAATAGGTATCAATTTTCTTCATTTTATATCCACTTCTGCCTTCTAAGTTGATTTTCCTGCTGTTTGAACAGCTTGTTGGATGTGAGGTTATTTCAGTGTCGGCTATGACCTCTCATGTGGACAAAACTTTACCTCCTCCTGATAACATATCCTCAGTCTTGTAAGTCTAAAACATATTTTGATGTGATTGCAAGAAATCATATTTTGATGTGATTGCAAGTCTAAAACAATATGGACTTTTCTTTCTCAGTCAACTTGAGAATGGATGTTCTGGAGTTTTTGTAATGGTTGTATCCTCAAGATCACCTAAGGTATGTGGTAAAAGTAATAGTTTCAATTTGGCCGAATGCATATTTTGACACTCATACTTTTGCAAAAAAGTCTTGTGGTCCCCTGAATTTTCAAAATAGCCTATTTAACCCCTTTACTTTTCAATTTTGTATACATTTAACACAAAAAATCCTAATTAGCAGATCGCGTGAGGTTACACGTATTCTAGCGAGTTAAATAACTAATAGATTCAATTAGAAAAAATATTATTAAAACGAGAAGGAATAAAATTTAGAGTTAAAGAGAGAGAGGGAGGTGGATGACTATTAAATTTGACTATTAAAAGATTTAATTTTTTTTAACACGTAAGTGCGCATGTTTACACGTATTCAAATTCATAGGTTTATGAACATTGGAGTGTTGAATATATACAAAATTAGAAAGTGTAGAGGTTAAATAGGTCATTTTGAAAATTCAGGGTGCCACAAGACTTTCTTGGTAAAATTCAAGGGTTAAATTATGCATTCAGCCATTTCAATTTTGTACAAAATATGTATATTATTTTTACTCAGATTCAAGCTCTTTTAGATATTATGGCGAGTTGTTGGCTTAAAGGGAACACTGCAAGTTGATCGGGGAAGCCAAGATGGACAACATGGTTATGTGGTATGTCAGAACATCTCTCTGTTACAATAACAAAACCTTGTAAAGCTTTAGAATTCCTGAGTTGTTTTTCCTGAAATAATCTATGACTCAACAATTATGTTCTCACTGATGATGTACATTACCATCTCAGGTGTCATTTTACGGTGCTGATGGGCACAGCAAAAGTTCATTCTACCCATTCAGTGGAGTGACTGAAGAATTAAAAACTTTTATACATGACATTTCACAGGCCAACCTTAAGGTAGTATGATATGCTTCTGCATAATTCATTTCCATGTTCAACCATATGCATGGTACTGTTCTGTTTGCATTTTTAGCCTTTTTGCTCTACGGGTGGCATATGGCTTCAATTTAGCCATTTTTGATGGGCAATAGAGCAAAATTTTAAATTTGATAGATACTATGTAACCTTTTTGAAACATTTCTATACTTAATTCATCCTTGTCTTCTTTCCCTCAACATCAGTCTTATCTCTTATGCAACTTTGTTTTTAGATTCCTTGATACGGCTTTCATTTCTTTAACTTAAGAGAGTGAAATAAAAATGCTTCTGTAAGCTGCTATCTTGCTTTCACTGCTGATCATGTTTTATTCTTAATTGCTTGTTACAGAAGGGAAGTAGCTATGAAGCAGAATCCCGCCTCTCTTTTGTGGAAGGTGCTAAAGATGTTGCTGTTTTAGATGCGATGCTTGAATCTGGAATGAAAAATGGAGCACTAGTTCAGGTGAAAAAGTTTTAGGCTGAGGATTATCGTAACATGTTTCTATTAGCCAGCTGAGTTCCGGTTAAGGAGAGGGAATCGTTTACATGCTACTTTATGAGTTCCAATTATGTTAGTTGTAATTAATTCAAGATATAGAATTCAAGTCAGATATACGCCATCAATTTGAATAGCTGTGTGTCTTGTGCTTTGGGGTAGGGCAGGGATGCAGAAGAAGATTTGTTCCGGAACTAACATAATGTAATCGAATTAAAATTTTAATAAATCCTGGAGCTTGATCTTGTAAAGCATACAAAGTTCAGAAATTCATTGAGGCCAAAAGGAAGGGTATTTGAATCTGTAACCAAAACTGTGGAGGCTGGAGCTTCGAAACTGGCCTTCATTTTTCTTTATTGGTGTGTAACTCAGTACTCTCATATTAGAGAATGAATGCATTTGCAACATATCCAATGAGATCAGACCTGGAAAACTGCCATCCAGTAGTCCTACGTATGGAACTACCTGATAGGAAAGTGGCTGCTACTTGTTTGAACAAGTCATAACACTTCTTCCGTATTCAGTGGTTGAGTGGTTAAAGTACTTGCCGTGCCTCACCTGTTGTTTAGATTTGAATCAAATCAAAGTTCAGATATCATTTGACAAATTCAGATGCGAATCTCTAGCTACTGAATGAAAAGACTGAAGAACTTTATACTCTAGATAGAATTTCATTCTCTGAGAATAAGTTGAAAAAAAAAAATCACAGTGATCCCAGCATAATATTTAAGTTTTTTTGAGATTGGCCACAATTGTGAAAAAATAGTCCTTAATTTATTAATTAATGGATACCACTTAAATGTAAAAGAGGATATATATATTTATCCAATTATCTCTCCCCTTTCCTTTAATCAGACTTGGAAACTATAACAATTATGACTATAAAAACTATAAGAGTGATTTTGTGGTGCATTTGGTTTATATATAAATCTGGATTTATAATTGTCAGATCATTTTTAAATTTTGACGGTTATAAATAAGTTTCATCTAAAAATTAAGATTAAAAATGATGGATTTGATGTATAAATTTTGATTTATCTATAACTAAGGTGTATCATAGAAAGAGTTAAACTATAAAATATGTATATTATTTTAGCATGGTGATGAGTCCCAGTCACAACTTAAGAGCTTGCCTCCATAGACAATGACATGATATATTGTAGCATGTTAATTGGCCATGCCCATTACTGCTGCCAGCCATAAGTAAGATGTAACAATTAAATTTTAGAATATACATGGCTTCTTCACAGACAATGTACTAACTCTCAAATTTATTACAATTTCACTGCAAATTTTCAAAAGTGCAAGTTGCCAGACTCCAATTTAAACCCTACTTTTATATTTGTCTTTCTTTAAGAAAATCACATCGAATTTACCCCTTCAAATACTACTCCTTGTTGATTGGCAGACTGTTTCAAAACCAACTGCACCTAACACCAATTCTCTCCCATTATTTTTCTCAACTGCTAAATAAAAAAAAAAAAAAAAAAGAATGGACATAACGTTTGCATGTTATTTTCAAACTATGAAGAAGGGCATTTTGTATTGATGATTTTTGGGTCCAAGAAGTTACCTGTTGTTTTCATGATTTCAATAAACTTGGTCCCATCATCAAACCTATTTAATCATATTAATTATTTATTTTATTTTTAGCATCAACCTAAATAAAAGTACTTATTGACAAAACAAAATCATTTTCCTCTTTTCTTTCATTATAGACATCTTTTACTCATTTCATCTTAAGATACTTCATCATGATGTTTATATATAATATATAATATATATTTTAACTTATTCTGTTATGATTTCTTTTAAATTCCTGTTTGATATAAATAAATTACATAAAATTTCATATTTAGTCTACATGAAAATATTTATTTCACTCCTAAAATTAAATTTTATAAATTTCAATACAAATTAAATAAAAAATTTCTTTCTCAGATAATTTTTTTTTTTTTTACCTCAACTCCAATAAATTTTGAATATAAAATTGTTCAATTTATCAATTAGAATATTCAGTTAACTCGCACGCATTCCAGGAGCGCGTGGGACTCAGCGGAGAAGTGAGAAACAAGGTACAAGTACTGGTACTACAGAGTTAAGTGTGAACCCCAGTAAGTGGTTCGGGACTTCGGAATCCTACAACTCATCTTACCAATTAACGTTACATCAGCCAGCTGTCAGAATATTAAAGGACAATATTGTTTGAGATGACTATAATACCCTTCAAAGTCCAAAAGCAGATACTTTTGTTTAGAGAATCCTAGTAACTCTTACACAATATCATTGTCTCTCTTGTCTTCTAATATAAAACTTAAAAGCTGAGCTGGACTGCACTATGTTAATGGAGTCGTAGTCCATATACGGTAAATATCGACGATATGTTGCTCACATCTCGGCGCTATTTTCGTACGAAAAATTGCATTGAATTGGGCTTTGTTTTGATTTGGTGACTGTATAAATGGGCTGGGCTTAGTCGCTCTCTTATTAATCAAT
>CATKHJ010253179.1:0-21474 GCA_949750685.1 Vernicia montana
AAAAAATAAAACATATGAGATGTAAGATGAAAAATTCAAACTTTTCATTACGAGTAATACCGAAATTCAAAGACAACTAAGAAGGTCAATTACAGATTCAAAGGAAAAGTAAGACTCAACAGATTCTGACTTTTAGTTGATTACAGACCCAAAAGGAGAGAAACATGACTCGACAAAATCTGACTCTAAATTTGACTCAAAAGAAAAGAAAGAAACATAAGACTCGACAGACTCGGATTCAGACTCAGGATTGACTGGACTCAAATTGATTGATGGACTCGAACAAGGGCATGTCAGCTAGGCCGATGTTCCCTTCAAAGTGCTTAGTCACTGGGTAGGTTTGCTTTTAAATTTGAGGGAATTGATAATGTCCCTTAGGTTGATAGGCATATTGGGTACGGGTTCTGGAGGGAGGATATCTCCATTGTCAATGAGATCTTGGATTCGATGCTTTAAGCTCTTGCACATATCAGTTTCATTCCCAGCTCCTTGGTGGTACTTGCAGTACTCATTAGGCTTGTAGTTTCTGGATGGATATCTAGGGGGTTCTTTCGACTCCAGAGGCCTAACCATGTCGGTTTCAAGGGCCATCTTGTAAACTGTGCTCAAAGGAATACCCAAATCAGTGAACTTCCTTCTCTCTGATTTACAAGGTTATTGGTTGGTGATAGTAGCTACCTCTCTACCTTTCTGTTTGGTGGAGATAATAGAAGTGGAAACACAAGAGTTATTATTCTTGCATTTTTTTCCAACTGTGTGAGTTTGTTGGAGCACAGTGGTGTTGCGCTTCAAGGTGATAGGCCTTTTGATGTTTTGCTAGGTAGAGGTTCCTATTCCTTGAAAAGGATTCAAGAAAGGAGGAAGGTCAACTTTGGTGTTTGGCGGTATGAAACTTTGGGGAGCTTCTCCATTATTGGTCAGATCAATAACAGGGGTTGGGTTGGCATGAGTGCTTGGGATTAGTTGTGTTGAATTTTTGGATATTTCTTTATCATGGATCAGTCCAAAGATAGGATTTGATATGGTTGCAGCATTGGGATCAAATATGATGTTGGTTGAGAAAAGGGAGGTGTCGAACCGATTGATCATGGAAGGAGTTACGGTGTTGGTTTGATCATGATGGGGTGCGGCATAATTTGAATTAAGGCTAATGATAGGAGTTGATATGGTTGCAGCAGTGGGACCAAATGGGGTGTTGGTCGAGAAAGGGAAGGTGTCAGGCCGATTGATCATGGAAGGAGTTACGGTGTTGGTCTGATCAAGATGGGGTGCGGCGGAGCTTGAATTAAAGCTAATGATAGGAGTTGATATGGTTGCAGCAGTGGGACCAAATGTTGTGTTGGTCGAGAAAGGGGAGGTGTCGGGCCGATTGATCATGAAAGGAGTTACGGTGTTGGTCTAATCAAGATGGGGTGCGGCGAAACTTGAATTAAATGGATTTGACTTGGTTTGATTAGCAAAATGGGAGGATGTGATGCTGGTCAGATTAGCACGAGGCGTGGTCAAAGGACTTAAAGCCATCGACTTGATTTGGTTCATGGTCTGCTTTTGAGAGCTTAAGGCTTTAGTGAGGTGGGCCAATGCTTTGTTGAAGCTGGTTTGTTGAGCAGTCAGAGCTCGGTTGAAATTGGTTTGTTGGGTGGCTAAAGCCTTGCTGAAATTGGCTTGTTGAGTACTAAGGGCAAAGTTGAGGTTGGCTTGAAAACTCTCCTATTGCTTTTTGAGGAGGTTGGTGAGGAGGGCGTTTATAGTATCCATGTTGATTGGGTTGACCATCGGTACCTTTCAAAAGAAAAGGAAAAGGGAGGGTAAGAATTTACACTGGAAAAATGATATGCAAATGCAATGGTATATCAGGAAAGGATTCCCTTCATCGAATTTATTGGTTGAGTAGTTTTTTTTTGGGTGACGGATTACCGATTTTGATTTACAGGGTGATAAGACTTGGTTCAAGGCATAACCTAGACTCGATGCTTGTATGCATGGTTATGTTATGATGTATGTCAAAAAGGTTTCATGGATATATGCACAAGCTCTTTATTATGATTTACGGAACTTAAGGTCAGAGGCTAAGACAAATATATGCACAAGGGTGAAAGGTGGCTTGGTTTAGGGTCCCCGTCCCACTAGAGCATCGATATACCTAACCACATGTGAGTCAAAGAGACTCGCGTGGGTCCAACAGTATGGATTGCTCGTTACACCATCGAAATGATTGGGGATTCATCGCGGGGTGGAATGCTTTTGCTATCTCCCAACATACTCAAAGAGAGTTGTTGAGCCAATACTACTCGCCATCCAAAAGTTTTCCTAAATCTAGAGCTAGGCAAGGAACCTTTATTATGTAAAGTGATGTATGACAGTCAAATTAAATTTAAATGCCAAATGAAAATTATTTTGGAAAAATTTTACCCAAATAGTAATCCTCTTATTTTTGCTTTCCTTTTATTGAAAAGGGTGGCAACTAGTCCCCAGTGGAGTCGCCAACTGTGAAGCCCCGCCCGAACGCTCCTCCCCTCGCTCGGAGAAAAATGCCTTAAGGAAAGGCGAGAGCGATTTTTAAGGGAGGTTAAGGAACGAGTTTTGGTACTCATGATTGGAAGCGACTATCACCTTGGAAAATTGATTTTTGATTTTTGAAAATGATTCGGGAGTCGCCATCCTAATTTATTTTAAATTGAAAAATTAAGGAAAAACCCAATTTGACTCCAATTTATTAATCTTTTGATTAATTTACCCAAGAATAAAATCACTAATCTTTGAACCAAGTTTGAGCTCGGGGACTAGGTTTTTGGTTTTGAATAATCTCGATTTAGCATTTAAATCTGATTTGACTTTTTGAAAAATGATTTCATGGATGCCGGATATTGATGACAATTTATAATGCATGAGCATGGCATAATTATGAGACAGATGGAAAAATAAAGAGCAAATATTTAAAGAGCGAATATTTAAATAATCACAAGTAAAAGAGAGTATTTCCTCTAACCCTTATGGGTACTAGATAAATCACAAGATAACTCCTTTACTCCAAAATAATAACTAATAACATTAATTAAAATTTACATTTACAATGGATTGACATTTAAAAATAAAAGGGGAAGGAGATTGGTTGGAATTTGGATTTGAGGTTTGGATTCAGATTCCAAGCGTGCCTACGTACCTCACTGAATGGGGATCAAAACCCACGTAGTTCATTCCACTATGAGGTGGACGGGGGGTTTAAAAATCGGTCATATTTAATTGATTTGATTTGATTTGAGATTTGATTGAGGGTAAGAGATTATACCTTCTTTTTGGTTGATGGAGGGTGAGTGATTTTATCAGAGGGAGTTCCGTTTCGGAAAATGAGATGATTTTGAAAAAAATATTTGATTACTCAAACTTTAATTAATTAAAAAGATTAATTAATTAAAATGGTTAATTAAAAAGATTAATTAACCACTTGAGTGAAAATTTAATTTTAAAAAAAGAGGATTAATTAATTAATTAAAATTGATTTTTAATTAATTAATTAATTGAGAGTGGGTGAGAATTTTAAAAAAGATTAATTAGTTAATTAAAATTAATTTTTAATTAACTAATTAATTAATTAGAGAGAGAGAGAGAGAGAGTAAAAACTAATTAGAGAGAGAGATAGAGAGAGGAAGCAATTGGAAAAATCAACAAAAGCTTGAGGTGTAGATTGAAGTGAAATGGAGTGGGGTATTTATAGGGAAAATGGGGGGTGAAAAAAGACCAAAAAAGGTCCAAAAAACAGAAAAAGGTAGGGGCAATCTCGGAATTGCACAAAAAGGGACGGAGCCGCAAAAAAGGGATGTGGACATGCGTGCGACGCCTGCGGATCCGCACGGTCAGAATGCGGCGTCTGCCAGAACGTCTGGCAGATCCGCCAGACGCGCCGGCGGATTCGCAGGCGGTCCGCGCGGACGTGTCAGTACGGTCAGCACGTACTAACACATCTGCCACTGACGCGCGTCAGTGGCGGAGCCGTAGGGGGTACCTGCGGCGTCTGCAGGGCTCTGCGCGGCGCCACGTGGACCCTGCGTGCCTCCACGCGGAGCCGCACAGACGCGTGGTGGATTCGCGTTGATGACACGCGGACGTCCGCGTGTGCCTCGGGCTCTAGTTGGATTTTTTGGGCTTTTCGGGTCAGTTTTTTGAAGGTTTTGAGTCAGTTTCTTGGGTATTATGAAGTCTGAAAAATTACCGGTCATTGGCGTTGGATCTGAAATTAATTATCGAACATTTTGACAGTCAGTTTCAAGGGAGATTCGGTCAGTTTCTGGAAAAGGTTGTCTGGTACATGAAGTCCGGTCAGGTTTAGAAAAAATATTAGATTGGATAGAAAAATACTCCGGTCCACTCTGGTAGGTTTAGAAGTATTTTTGAGACAGTTTGGCAGTCTGTTTTGAGAAAAATTCGGTTAGTCTCGGGAAGGTACTGTCTGGTACAGAAAGTCTGATCAGGGTTAGAAAAGTGTCAGTCTCCTTGTAATATTATGCATGAAAATTTATTTTTTCGAGGGGGCGCTGCCCCCTTAACCCCTGCCTGCTAACCGACTAGCGGGACCGCTGTACTGGCTCTGCGTAGCTTACGAAATTTAGCAGGTGTTAAGTTGCAGCATCTTAAGGGTGCAAAAATGAGGGTTCACAATTGTACAGAGAGTAAGGAACAAGCCAGAGAGAGAGAAAGTCGAAGACAGAAGACGGTCAATAATTTTCAACTACTCTCTGGACACGTGTCGCCCATTCATTAAAAAGCATCAGACACGTGGAACTCATTCTAAGTCAGAGTAGTAATTCAACGTGGCAATTCTAGGTGACGTGGATCTATTTGTTTAGCTGAGTCATCTATGAACACTTACATAACATTCCATGTCAACCTTTCAGGTTGAAATTTCGACTAATGACCACTAAGTGCAAAGAATTTAAAATTTTAGGTATTTTCCAAAAAAAAAAAAATCTTTAATAATTACGTTGAAAAATCACGAAATTTTAGTAATTTTCTGAACTATTTACTCCTCCATTTATACAATAAAAATTTATAATTTTTCACATTATAAATGTTTGACCTTTTAATTTTTATATGCCATAAAATAAGTACGATTAAGATTTTCTCAACTTCCTGAATTCTTTAATATATTTGTTAAAAAGATTAACAGTTAATTTTGTATTTAAATTTAGAATCTGCAAACATTATTCACCATATCTATTTCAACTCGAGAAGATCCAACCATTTTATCATATTTATTCCAAATACTTGAACGTAGTAAAAATAAAATAAAAATAACAATAAAAAGAATTACAGGATTCCATGGAAAAATCGTGTTATTTAATCATACAGCTATTTGCACCTATTTGCTAGTTACTCACATGGAAAAATCCAACTATACCAATATACTAAAACCCATTTGAACAAGTTCATCTCAAAAGTTACTCTAGGGAATCATTAACTATTTTACTTTATATGTATGAACCACAATATGATGGAAGATGAATTTCAGTAAAAGAGGAGGAAAAGAGAAAGAAAAAGCACATCAGTAGTAAAGATCAAGTTCCAAACTTTCTGTTCCTCAAAACTTTATCAACTTGATCAAAAGATAAGTGTGAAATTCCAAAAGTATGCAAGCATTTTGTTTGATTTTTGTCATTTGATGTAACTACTTGCAAATGGTTTGCCTCTTCCCTACACATTTTTAACAACTTAAGAGTCTCTCTAATACAAGGGAAAAACGCTTCAGGGCGAGCACAAAATGGTCCAAAAACTAGGAACAGTGCTCGCATATCAGCTTCAAACTGATTAATCCCCCAACTAGAAAATTGGATTTCACTTGTTGAAATGCTGCTTGAAATGAATCGGTCAAGCCCATCAGCGATGCTCCTCCACAAATCCAAAAAGTCTTTGGAATTAAGACTTGACTTAAGAATGTTAAGCTGACTTTTAATAGCATCCAGTGCTTCGACGATATCGTTAGATACTGCTACATCCATGGCTGCAGGAGGAACTTCATTTAAAGTAAAATTTTCTTGTCCTTGCTCAAAATATCTTTTTGTTTGCAGATATTCCCAGGAAAGTTCTTCAAATTGACGAAGGAGAACAGCAATTATGTCCATAAGCCAATTAGTTTCAAGCTCTAACAGACTTTTAACTTCTTCGCCAAAGAAGCTATTATTATAAAGACCATCATCATTTCCATTAATTTCTAAATCCCTTTCAGCAATTCTCATCTCCAAGAAGTTGACATCATCACTCCACTCTTGCAGCTTAGATTCAACATATCTGGCAGCATTGATTGATCCACACACTTTGATTAAGGCATCATTTGGATTATCCAGAGGGTACTTGATATTCTTGCATCGGAAAACCAATACATTAAGAAAATGCCAGAGGAATCTTCCAGCAGTTGATCTGATAAAACGAATCTGTGGAAGAACAGCAGGCAGAGTTCTGCATCGTTCAATCATTTCCCAAGCGATTTTAAGGGCAGATTCTGTTACTAATGGAGCTTTATAGTCTTCCCTAGTGGCAAGTAAAAATTGTTCAGATTCTCCACTGATTTGAAAGTCATTGCGAGATTTCTCATTAATTGACCAAGCTCTCTCATCTTTCAGTTCAGATTTTAGTTTCTTCCAGGCATCCTTGAGCTCTACTTTAGCCCACATCTTGAGCCAATCTGGCCTACCACAAAATATCATTAATACTGATAGACCTCTAGAGTCATGCCTTTCGGACTCCTCCAAGAAATGAATTTCTGAACTTACAAGTGATTGCATCCGTTTATCAAAAGCAACGGCATGATCTATCAAATGAAGCCATGAAGATATAACTTCTGATTTCATGTGTTTCTCTTTGTATCTTTCAGCGAGAACAGAAACAACAGCTTTTGCTAAAAACCCAGAAAGCATCTGGACCATTGCTGAAACCCAAGCTTCTCTAGCACTGTAACTCACCAATCTTGCTCTGTCAATCAAGGGTTGCAAAACATCATCCACTCCCACAATAAAGTCTCTTGTAATCTTATACACAAGAGCAAACATGAACTCAGGCTGTTCAGCCCATTTAGAGAAGTGGTGTTCCATTCGTGATGCAATAGGAGAAACCAGTTCATCAATGGCCCAAAACTTCATGCAGCACTCCTTCCGTCCAAAAATGTTATGTTGCCGTTCTTCTCTCCGTGTCTGCAGATGCTGCAAAGCACAAAGACCTAGAAAACTCTGTGAATAATACCTTCTTTTGTCTCCTTCCATCAAAACAAGTGGATTAGGAAGGCTGGCAACTTCTCCACTATCAACTTTTGATGTCAAAAGTTTAGGCGGCCAGCCCAAAGAACCAAGAAGAGCACGGTGATCAGCAAGAATCTGAGGCCGAACAATGGCTAAAATTTTATCTACTCTGACATCGACAGATTCCAAAAGATGAGACCATTGAGAATGAAATTTCACAACCTCAACCAATACATCCTCAATGTTGTTCATCACTTTTATGGCTCTAAGTAGTCTCTCTTGCTTTGGCCCAAAATCCTGCATTATAAAGCACATATTCATGTTGTGTTTGACTTATCTTAACAGACCTAATAGGCATGCTGGAATTAATAGGGAAAAGTAGAAACAGAGTCTATACCGTTGAAATCAGTGAAGTCAAAAGTTTTGATGAAAACAAATTCCTGGCATGGTGATCTCCAATATAGTATACTGCATCCTCAAGATCTCCAACCAAAGCTTCCAACTGTAAGGCGGTATCTGAAATAATTAACATGCAAGATTAGTTGGCATCCTGTTGGGCTGAGTGAAATAATAATAATAGTAATAATAATAATAAATGAAGTCCATACTGGCACGATATCTAATGTCAACACAGACAGAGCCAGGGCTATAAAAGTTAATCAGTGAATTATAAATTATCCTCATGCATTAAAATATCATCAAGCACAAGAGAAATTCCTAGTGCACAAAACTCCCTGCTTTGCAAGGGTTTGGGGGAGGGGGTCCCTAATACATAGCACCCCTTTGTTTTTTTCAGACAGCCCATTTCCACGCCTTGAATCCCAGTGACAAAGGAGCAACCCATAAATACACTCAGCCATTATGGATGATTGAGTACAAATAAACAGAGACACACGGTACATGGATATGCATAATTATAATTTCAAGTCAAGAGATAAAAGTAAGAATTTGGAATTCAAACAGTTTTAACAATAAACAAGAATATATTCAAGAGGTCAGGGGAAATAAAAGTATCTCACATCTTCAAAAGAGTAAAATTGCTTAGGGTTTTATCGAAGAACTAGCATAAAATAATCAAGGGTAAGCTAAATCAAGATCATTGTAATGCTTCAGGAAAAAATTTGGAAATATCATATTATCATTAAAAATGATGATAATTGAGGTTGGCAAAAACCATTCACAATAAGACTGTTTCAACTATATCAGTAACTCGAGCAATAAAACCTCAACTGTGGAAATTAAAATTAATTAATACTCTAAACCAACCATAATGCAATAGAATGAAATCATTCAATATATTCAGTACAATATTTTCTTTGCCTAGAATTTATAGGTGAATGAAACCCATTACACTTAGGTTGTTTGGTGAATAATTGAAGACAAAATAGAAAATTTCGAAACTTACCCACATATTTGCGAATATTTTCAATTTGTTTCAAGCATTTTGCAAGTGGAGGTAGCTCCTGACCCAGAATTTTCTGAATTTTCCTTGAACAAATCCCATCTACCAAACAAAAAAAAAAGAAAATAAAACAATGATTAGTTTATTAATTTAAACAACTTCAATAATCTCAAACACATAATAAGATAAAAAAAAAAAAAAGGACTAACTAACATTGGGAGGTGTGGAGACTGAGATTCTCCAACTTTAAATTAAGATTGGTAAGCGTTGATTTGGCTCCAAAAGAGCGAGATATCCATGAAACGGTGCGTTTTGTCAGATTTCTCTGCAAGTTCTGGAAATTGGCTTCGAAATCGGTGAAGCTTTTTGTTAAATCTGTTAAGAGAAGCGGAGCTCTGGTGCGAAGATCTTCATGGGTTCCTAAATGTTGATCCAGAAACTCTATTTGGCCCGATGAGAGCTCACTCCGCCTTGGCAGAACTCGGAAAGGCGGTGGTGCTGGTGGCGGTGGCGGTGGCGGTGGTTGTGGTTCCATGGATGCCATTTTTTCAGTAACTTTACAGTTTAGAGTTTAGACACCATTTTTTCAGTAACTTTCTTTATAGGGATTTTTTTTAAAAAAAAAAAACAGAAATTAAAAAAAATTGTGAATTTAGTCAATATTAGATTTTACTTTTAATTTTATAAAAATTAAATTAGTCCATAAAATTTTCAACATAATATCTATAATTCTTAAGGAATAGTGTTTAGTAAAATTGATAATAAAATATTTAAAATTTAAAAATTATATTTTTATTGTAGAATAATTGAAGTGTTAAAATTTTTAAATTATAAAAAATTTAAATTATGATGTTATTAAACATTTATTATTTTAAGTGAATTTTAATATAATTATTATTGTATTGTGTAAATTTAAAATTTTGATTTATTTTAAGTAAATTTTAATTTAATTGAAATTTTTTAAGCGATATGTAAATAAATATTATTAATTTCAAATTAAAAATAATAAATTCTTTAAAAATTATTAGGTTCATTTTGACTAAACAGGCTAAAAGAAATCAAATTAATCACTTCAATTCACTTTGACTAAAAAAGCAGTTTAATTTATACCTTTTATTAAAAACAATTTATAATTTGGTTTTAATTTTATTTTTAAAATAAAATAAAATAAAATCAAATAAATCAAATCATATATATATATATATATATATATATATATATATATATATATATATATATAAAAGTATAATAAAAGAACCTCAAATAATATATTCTCAATAAATTATTGAGAATATATTATTTGAGGTTCTTTTATTATACTTTGAGAAAATCAATAATAATTTTTTTTTTTTTTTGAAAAGCAAAAATAGATACCTATATATTAAAGTTTGAAAAGAATATATCATCTTGCTAACATGGCTTTGGAGTTGGAAAGCCATGTTTATTTACCCTTTATTTGGAAAATAATATAAGATTGGAAAATAATAAAGAAGGAAAATAAAAAATAGGAGTGTTCGTGGCTCGATTTGGTACGATTTTAATAGGGTATTTAATTCAATTCACAGGCTGCGGATTGAGAATTTATCAATCCAACCCAACTCATAAAAATAAAAAAATCAACTCAATCCAATCCACAAATGGAGATCGGATTGGATCATATTGTGCGGATTTATTTTATAAATTATTCACTTTTTAATTAACAAATATTTTTATCAATATTAAAAAAATAAAAACATAGTAATAAATTCAACAACTTACTCATAGTAATAAATTCAACAACTTACTTTTAAATTTCAATAAAATAATTTATATAGCAAACATATTAAATGAAAAAATTAACCTATAGATTATTGTGTAGACTATTTTTTAGGGTTAGGTGATCTATAGTGTCTATTTATTTTCATTTTAATATAAATATTAATTATCAATTAAAATCTAACTTACTTTTTAATATATAAATCGATCAAATCTATCACATTTATCAAATTATGGTTTTATTGCGAATTGATGTTAGTTGATTTGGATTGGGCGGTTTATGAACACCCTTAATAAAAAGTAAAGAAAGTTTTGAAAATAAGTTATTTTGAAAACAATGTGTGAATGAGATAACGTATCTTTTTTAAATTATTATGATTTTGAAGTGTATATGTGTTCATTTCTTGTTTATGTGTGTGTTTATATATTTCAAAAAAAAATTATTTTTTTTTTTACTAAAAAGAAAAGAAAATAATTTTTTTCTTTAATCATTTTCTTTTCTTCCATATTTTTTCTTATCCAAATAAGGGGTTAGTTCAAGTCCCTAGTGGCGCTGTGCTTCAATTATCAAGCAATGATGTGCAAGGGAAAGAGTTGTCTTAGCCTAGAAGGGTCATGAGTTATATGTATATATATATATATTAAATAAAAAGACACATAAAAGAGAATCATTTTTATAAAAAAAATCATAATTTTAATTTATCAGATAAATAATAAAAATTAAAAATATTCCTTTTTCATTATTCAAAAATAAGAAATTATTTATTGAAAAAGATTATATAAATTAAATTAAACTCTTATTATTTCAATTTAATTCAATCTGATTTTATAATTAAAATAATTTAGTTCAATTTTATAGCTAAAATAATTTAAAAACTATAATTTATAATTTAATTTTAAAATTCTTTTAAACCACACTCAACAACAACAACAACAACAACAAACAAAAAATCCTATCTAAAATACTGAAAAAAAAAAAAACTGATTTTATATATTTTTAAAATAAAAATAAATTAATTAACAAATGATGATAAAATGTAATTTTCAAAGTGAAAACTGGAAAGTGTCTTAAGAAAGATCGAAGTTCACCCATCTCCACCTCCTTTCTCTTAACACTGACCTTAATCCCACCGTCGCCGGTGCCGGAGCCGCCGTACCAACATCTTTTTACCAATCTTGCAACACTCTTTGCCCGCCTACTTTTCCGGTGAAAGCCTAGGTATTTGCTACCATCTCTCTGATTCTGTTTCTCGCAGCAACTTAAGGTAAAAGCTATAACAAATATTGATTTCTTGTAAATAGAAGTTGATGATCTTTCACTTTATTTTTAAAATTTTCAATCTTTATTATTAACTCAATCCAAATTTGCCTGAAATGGGTATTAATTTAAAGTTATAATTTTTTCTGTTTTTATAATTACCCACTTTTCATGTGAAGTTTGCATTCTTTTTTTGGGATTTAAGGACTATATGTTTCTCTGATTTCACTGACACAAAGTATGCCTTTTCAGCTATGGGTCTTTTCACATTTTTTGGATTTTGTTGTGAAAGGTCTATTTTTAAGAACAAGAACTCATTTGTCTTTTTTAGTTTCTGTAAATCTTGCTGAAATGTTAAGATTTTATTTCATTCACACTCTCAGCTTTATGTTTTCTTAAGTTATATTGCAGAATAGTTTATATATTCTGTGCTCTTGTATATTTAATAATTCATAATTGGTAAAAATGACTTGTTTTATAGCAGTATTGAGGATTTGGAACATTATTGGTGGAAGGATTCATGGATATGTTAGAACAGTTTTGGTAGCAACATATTTTAGCTTAAAACCATGTTGATTCGTATTAAACAATTATATGACGCGAGAAACTTATAAATTGTTTTATTTTTTCCCTTTAAAAGTGAAGTTAAACTGGGGGTTGGGTTAAGACTCAAATCTGGTCATGAGTCGGGTTGTAGATGGGAAATGTGGTATGATAGATGGAAATTGCCAAAGTCATCATTAATTGGGTATATGAAGAGGGTTATGGTTGATTTGGATTAAATGAATATGGCTACACATATAACCTTTAAATTGGTCATTTATAACCCAGTTCATAGTTTCATACCCACCTAATACACCTAATTTCCCTCTTTCAAATTACTCAGCTTCCTGCCTCAGCTTAATTGTTGGGAAATTTTGATAGATTTTGTTGTTAATAGCTAACATTGCATTCTATTTTCCTTAAACTGTAAGCTTAAGATATGACAAGTTCAGCAGGCTTTTATCAGAGGTTTAAATGGAAAACTTAGTGCTCAGAAAATGAAAATGAAGCTGGTCTGATCCACTTTAATGTTGCAGCATAGAGGTATAGACATAATAGTTTATATTCTTTCTAGAGTTTAGATGGTCACATTGTCATTGAACTGGACTAATAGCTTTTTGACAGAGTACTTGCACTGTAGACAGTCAAGAATTCAAACCCTTGCTTTCATCTCCTGCTATAAAAAAAAAAAAAACCCTGATGTAGTGCTCCGTATGATATTTGTGACTTCCCTCTTTAATTTAGGGATGAGAAAGAAATTATGAATAACTCTTTGGTTAGACATTTTGGTGATGAGATGATGAGGTTTGGATTGAACAGCATGTCAATTTTCTTTCAGAAAGTTAGTTTGAGAATTTTGTTTTCTTGGAATTTATCCTCTGGAGTCTGGTATGTGATAACCAAGGATGCAAGGTCAAAGACAACAAATTTGTGAGGATGTCAGGCACTTTTGAACTTGAAAGTGATGAATGGTACTGACATTTGGACAAGCGAGTAATCGAGTATAGAGCATTATCATATTGTGCTTTCCGAGTTTGGATGCTACTGATGAATGTTACTTACAAGTTACATCTGAAATACATCTAAGTCTTCTAGCACCATTTTGTTATTTATTTTAGTTCTAATGATTTGCGTAGTTAATTCCTATTCCAATGGTTCACCTGCATGTTATTTTTCCATGGCAGGGTGATTGCATATTCTCCCAATGGAAGATGGCATGAAAATGGACAAAGGGAACAGCAAAACTACTTATACAGATTTTCTGTTACAGTGGAGCCAGTGGCAACTGCTTGATTCCATTCTTCCTACAGGCGGTTTTGCTCATTCTTTTGGTCTTGAGGCAGCAATTCAAGCACGCATAATCTTGGGTCCGGAAGATTTTAAGACTCAGGTGATTCATATTCTGGAGAATACAGGGAGTTTGCTTCTTCCTTTTGTGTACTCTGCAACCATCTCTCCAGATATAGTTAACTGGCAAAAGCTTGACAGAATATTGGATGCAACTTTAACTAATGAAGTAAGTAGAAAGGCATCTATTGCACAAGGATCAGCTCTCATGAGGGTGGCTGCAGCTGTGTTTACTGAAGTTCCATGTCTCAAAACCATGAGAGATACATTTCTTGGTTCTGGAGCTGTTTCTTTTCACCATGCTCCTGTCTTTGGCATTATATGTGGACTTATTGGGATGGATAGCGAAACTTCTCAGAGAGCTTTCATGTTTATCACTATGAGAGATGCCTTTTCTGCTGCAACGAGGCTGAATTTGGTCGGTCCCCTAGCTGCAGCTGTATTGCAGCATCAGCTGTCTATTGTTGCTGAAACTATATTGAAGAAGTGGATGGACCATTCGGTTGAGGAAGCATGCCAAACAGCCCCTTTGCTTGATACTCTGCAGGGCTGCCATAGCTATTTATTTTCTAGGTTGTTTTGCTCTTGATATCTTGAGTAAATGTATATACTCTTCATGAATATTCATTTTTCTTATTTTTATGTCTCATATGTCATGTAAATATCACAAGTCAGAGCCATTGGACTGGTAGGCTAGTGGTCGATAGGTTCAAACACACTGGCAGCCCAGCCTCCCCTATAAGAATTTTTGATTTACCAAAAAATAAATATAACTTTGTAAGTGAGAGAGAGACATATGATCTTCCTCGATAAGTTTATAAGCATAACATTAAGAAGAAGTTTCTGAGAGTGGTTGATATTATTTTATCTAAATGAAACATTGGCAAAATTAATATATCTTTGATTTTTGTAAGATTGATGTTGTTGTTTATACTAAGAGAAATTCACATTTAGTCCTCTATGAAGTTTTTGTTTGATATTAGAGAGTTAGGTACCATATACAGCGGCAGAGTTTGAATTTTATTTTTTGAGAAATTAAATCAAAAGCATCTCATTGTATTACAATAAATATATCCAATTTTAAGAGCTAAATATTGAAAATATAACTCAATGTTTTTAAAAAAAAATTAAATATATGTAATATTTATTAAAATTTTCAAACTTCAGAGGGGACCATAGCTCATTCATGTTCCCACAAAGATTCGTCTCTGACCATATATTATATCAATCTTCTAGGAGGAATATAAATTTTTTCATATGAGGAAGTATCTGTATGTGGGGTGTAATTACCTCTTAACAATAATTCTTAAGTGGATCTCAAGTCTCTATAAAACTCTCTTAGATATAGCTCCATCCCAGTGACCAGAAGCTGTCCTGAATCTGATTTTGTAGACAACTAATGAAATTCTTTATCTATCTCTCAGCCTTGCTTGTGCCAAGTTTTTCCTATCTTTCATGAATCTTGACTCTTGATATTTATCCTTTAGTGTGTTGAAGTAACTTGAAACCTAATTAATTAGCTTCCCTTAATCTTATCTCATGGATAGAATAATTATAAATCTTACTGTCTGTTAAAGGAGAAAGTCTAGAGCTGATGTGGTAGACTAATTAGTCTACATAAGCTTTTCTCCTGTCAAAGCAGCAGGAACCTGATCAACTTTCTTTTTATCTTTATCTCTCATGGACAGAATTATAAAGTTGTTACTAAGATAAAAGATCTGTAGTTGATGATATGATCTTTACTTGCAAAGCTGAAGCCCTGTAAATAAAGCTATCCTCTCCTTAATAACAAAATCCATTACTAGAAAACAGTGACTTAGATTAAGGGCCAATATGTAAAAATCCTCGGAACTTTGTTGAAAGCATACACCCTTCTATTATGAAAATATAGAGGCATCCGGTTTGTTGAACCATCAACCTCTTATGATGGCAAAATTCACCACCATCAAATACCTTATAGTTGTATTTTTTTTTTTTTTTTTTTTTTGAAAAATTACATTTTTGGCATCTGAATTTTTTCAAATATGCTATTTTGGTATATGAATAATTTTTTTTGGTGTGATGAGTTTCTCAACTTTTAAAAATAATCTCATATAAGTATTTTTAACCGTTTTCCAATTACCGAAGTATTGATTTACAATTCTCATCTATCTTGATTTGTAATTCTCTAGCTCCATTTAAAATTTTGGTTTGGTATTCAACAATCCAAAAATTTGTTTTCTTGTCCTTTCTCTAATTTTTGGGATTTTAGAATTGCAAATCAACATTTTGGTGACCGAAAAATGGCTAAACACACACACACACACACACATATATATATATGAAATTATTTTTAAAAGTTAGGAAACTCATTAGACAAAAAAAATTATTCAAACAACAATATAGCAAATTTTAAAAACTAAATGCATAATTTAACTCCTGAATTTTACTAAAAAAGTCTTGTGACGTTCTATACTTTCAAAATGATCTATTTAACCCTATGCAATTCCTAATTTTGTATACATTTAACATTCTAATGCTCATATGCTTGTGAATTTAAATATGTGTTCACGTGTCAAAAAAATTGAATATTTAAATAGTCAAATTTAATAGTCATTTACCTCTTTTATATTTTTTACTTTAAATTTTATTCTTTCTCGTTTTAATAACATTTCTTTTTTATTAAATTTTTTTAGTGATTTAACTAGTTAGAATGTGAGTAATCTCACGCGGTTTGCTGATTAAGAACAAAAACTCTCATTTCAAACAAGCAAACATATAAAACACGAAATATATATTATATGGAAAATATTAAAAGAAATAATAGGTACACACTACATTTTTCTTTATTTATTTTTGGTAAAAGAGGAATGAGACAATCAACATTTAAATCATAAGAATTTCTTTGATTACCAAATAGATATTCCACCACCATTTAGCTACTAATCATACTATTTTTTTTTTTTAAAAAGAAAAAATTATATTATTGGTGTCAAAATATTTTAAAATCTATTATTTTAGTGCCCAAATAATTTTTTTATCTAACGAGTTTTTCAACTTTTAAAAATAATTTCATATAATTGTTTTTAACCATTTTCCAATTATCGGAGTACTAATTTGCACATCTCATCTCTTTTTAATTGTAATTTTTCAGCTCCATGTAAAATATTGTTATGATATTCAACAAATCAGAATTTTTTTTTTGTCATTTCTTCAATTTTATAGATTTTAGAGTTGCAAATCAACATTTCAGTAATCGAAAAACGATTAAAAATACCTATATGAGATTATTTTTAAAAATTGAGAAACTTATTTTACCAAAACAATTGTTCAGATACTAATATAGTAGATTTTAAAAAATTCAAACACCAATTATATAATTTTTCCTTTTTAAAATATATATACTTGGATTAAAGCACAGAATAATAATTATCTAAATTTTATCTATACGAACCATTGATCTCAAGCTTGTATATATTTCTAAGAAGCTTGGCTAATCTTCCCCTTTTCATAATTAACCACGCCCACCACGATTACTATGACTAGGATTTGCAAAAGAGCATCTGATTCCGAATGGACATTGAAATTTACTACTTGCAGGATCAAGATCAGTTCCGGCTAATAATCTTCGCATCTGACTGTATTTAAAATTTGCCTCAACTTGAGTGATAAATGAGATTGACCCAACAACAATCAAGATTAAGACTAACAACTTATGCATCTTCCAACTGCATATGTACAAGTTACAACAATCAGTTAGGCTTCTTACCAAATATACCTTGTGTCGATACCTACTTATAAAATAATGGAAACAAATGTTTCTTATATAGATTTAGCCTCTTAGTTTTGGGGGCGACCTAAAATATAAAAATAGATTGTTGGTTATATTTATTTATTATATTTAGTATGTTAAAAATAAAAAATAAATTGTTGCAATAAGAAAAAATTTAAAAAAATTATAATTTTTTTTTTAATATTTCCTTATTTAATCAACCCATCAAGATATAAATTTTAACATGGTATAATAAAAACTAAAAACAAAAAATATAAATAATATCAAGTAAATTAATTAAAATTCATTTGGAATGAATCTTAGATATTTAATCGTTTCAATGGAGTTATAACTTAATTATTATAAATAAGTTTATATTATTTGTAATTAATGTACAAGAAATATATATATAAAATAATGTATATAAAAAAATTAAAATGTATTCATATAAAGCATGAAAGTTTAATTAAAATTTTTAGGTCATAAGCTCTAGAATTTAATTTTTTTTTTATATAAATAAATCCTAAATTATATTCAAGAAAGATGGGTGATGTGCCTGTACAATACAGAAAATATAAAAGCACTAAAGCAAAGCAAAGAAAATCAAGTAAAAGAAGAATTACCTCATCTCCTTGATAAATTATATTCTTTATGCAATTTATTTTGTTCTGCTTGGTTTCAATTCCAAGTGACTTGTATTTATAGATTCATTTTATTTATTTATTTATTTAATGATGTTTCAGGAAGTTAACGAGAAAAGACTCATTAATTGGTGGTTGTTGAATTAGTCATAAGTTCAGACTTGTCCTTCTCTTCTTTTATCTCTTGGAAGAAAAAACACATCGAGTCTATTTTGCATTAAATTTAAATCTACTTTGAAAAATGCTTTTTAATTTTTTAATTTATTTTTAATTTTTTAAAATTATTTTTAGTAAATCATAATTTAAAAAAAGCTAATTAACAAAGGAGTTCTTTTAGGAGGGTGTTTTTTTTTGGATAAATTACTATTTAGTTTATAAGATTTGATCTAATTAACGAATTAGTTTTTTTTTTTTTAAAAAACTAATTAAATAGTCCTTCAATTTTGATTCCGCTAGCATTATTAGTCATTCCGTATATTTTTTTTTTAAATTTCGTTAAAAAAATTTTTAAAAAATAAAATAAAATTTGTACCCAAAATACCCTCATCCCCAACCTCAACACCCTTTCTCTAGAAATTCAAAACCCCCAAAACAAAAAATTCTATTAACCAAGCAAACAAGTACTAATCAACCAAAGAATAACTGAAAGAAACATGCAATGGGCGTCCTATAACCTCGAAACAAGAAAAATAAAATTGTATGATGAGGCCGAGGTCTGCCTCATCCTTGATATAGTTGGATGACCCATTCCAGAGATGAAGAGCCTATATTGATGAAGAATGATCCCGTGGCCAAGAATACCTCAGTCTGGATATGGAAGACTCATTGTGTGAGGGCTGTGATTTGAAACCTATAGACAAAGGAATAGTGGATCAGAGGCCCTCAGGAGAGGGGGGACTTTCTGATGCCTAAGTCAGTAGGCTTAAAGATAGAGGGACTTACAAAAGAGAGAATGAGTCTCTTCTCTGGTTCTTTGAGAGTGGTTTGTGAAAGTAGACTTACAAGAGTTTAGCTCGTGGATGCTCCATCCCCCCTTTGCATGAGTGAGTGCAACCCTTTTATAGTGGATTTAATAGGCCGGTAAAGTAGGTCCATTAGTGGTTTGAGTAGGCTGGTGGAGCATGTTGATAAGTCCATAGGTGGCCGCATCCTAGTGGCGGGTAGGAGAGGTGGAGTTTGAATTGATGGGACAAGCCACTTCCCTTGTGTTAGCCCTCTGCTACCGTGCATATGCTTGATCACTGTTTGGGTAGTGGCTTCACGTGTTGTAGAGTGAGGAGTGCCACAATGAGCAGGCTTCATACTGACATGCTTTCCCTTAAGTAATTGATGGGTGACAATTGTTACAGTCCTCTATCCCATGACTACTTGAGCGAAGACGAGGAAGACTTTCGAGGATGACCATGAGGAGGAGTTTCGAGGGCGTGCTTGTGCCTTGTTGTAAGAGTCTTGAGCTTCTTTGACAAAGACGAGGATGAAGACGAGTATGTGCCTCGCCAGACGAGTTCCAAGCTTTGAGTGGACTGATTTACCGACCGGGATCATATCCTCAATTCATATATAGTAGTCTTCTGGATGGATTTTGTACTTTGTTGGACTCAATTAGGACTTTGTTAATTTTATGCCGCATCACTGTAAAACAAAAATCTAACATTATCATCATCAATAGGAACGACATCAATTAACATTCATCAAGTAGTATTGCAATTTGCATATATTATATAACATGTGTTTGAATGCAAGTATAGAAGAAAATATAAGTTTGTTGGTTCACATTGATCAGGAAAATTATTATTTTTCTTTAATTCTCTCTTAGTTTTCGCCTCTTGTTGCATAATTGCATCTGTATCTGCATGTCATAGTGTGTACTAAATAAATTAATCAACAAACTTGTATGCTATGTATTCTGTATAATTGTGGATTATTATTGTGTTGTGTAACTTATCGTTATTGATATTTCAGAATTTATTTATTCTTATGCTGATTTTGCTTGTGGCTATGTAACTTATCGTTATTGGGAACATTTATACTTAATGGTATTTGATTAAGATCATATTTATTCAATTAGGTGTTAGGATCAATCAGAATTTATTTGGAATAATATATCAACTGATAGATTCAGTCTAATTAAAAATTTCTTGGTCTGGTGGTTATTGATTCAGTCATAAGTTCAGACTTGTTCTCCTCTTCTTTTATCTCTTAGAAGAAAAAACACATTGAGTCTATTCCGCATTAAATTTAAACTTTGAAAATTGCTTTGTGATTTTTTATTTATTTTATTTATTATTTTTAGTAAATCATAATTTAGAAAAAGCTAATTAACAGAGGAGTTCTTTTAGGAGGGATTTTTTTAGATAAATTATTATTTTGTACATAAAATTTGACATAATTAATAAAATAGTCTCTTTTAAAAAAAAACTAATTAAATAGTCTTTCAATTTTAGTTCCGTTAATTTTATTAGTCATTCCGTGTATTTTTTTAAAATTACGTTAAAAATTAAAAAAAAAAAAAAAATTGTACCCAAATTAACTTCATTTCCAACCTCAACATCCTTTATCCAAAAATTCAAAACCTCCAAAACAAAAAATTCTATTAACGAAGCAAACAAGTACTAATCAGCCAAAGAATAACTGAGAGCAATAAGTAAACAAGTACTAATCAGCCAAAGAATAACTCAGAGCAACATGCAATGCGCATCCTTTAACCTCAAAACAAGAAAAACAAAACTGTAAAACAGAAATCCAACATTATCATTGTCACGACTCAATTCTGGAGCCGCGATGGTCCTAGGACATGGGTAAGTATAAGACTATTAAAAATCCGTAGAACCCAAATAAATTTTCCGGATCCATAAATCATATTTAATACCAATCATTTATTTTATCACATTTTATCCCAATTATATTATTTTTAATATCCATCCATTTATTTCTTAATTAAACATAAACATCTACTGTCTAGATCCATTCAAATACTACGGAGTATCTAGAGGAATATTAAAATAATACACCATAAGTAATATAAATAATTATATTAAAAATAGCTTCTTGTGAAGGAAAGAAAATAAGAAGCTCAGCCTTCTCTGTTTCTAACCTCTTCTACTCTAGCACCTGAAAAAAAAATGGTAAAGAGGGGTGAGCCTTCAACTCAGGGAATTATGTAATATACCGATATCTGGGGGCTGTATAAAAAAATATCATATATCAAATTATGGGTCAGATCATAACATATATATATATGTGCCGGCAAGAATAGGCACCTAATAGACAGAACCAAACAGATAATTAATTAATTATAATTAATAAGGGCAGTAATGTCACATCCCGCTTTTGAGATGCGACGATTCTAGGGTACAGGAAGACTTAAGGTCACCTGAACCCGTAAAACCCAAATGCACTAACTATCAGACATAATTTCGACAGCATAACAGCTGTAAATACAACATCACCCAAAGATCATAACCTGCAGATAAAGATACACTTCCAATTCTCACCTTTTATCCTCACTATAAGCAATCGGCCACAATTTTTCCCATACTCATATTAATCAA
>CATKHJ010253204.1:0-21831 GCA_949750685.1 Vernicia montana
AAGGTTAACCCTTAGAACAGAGTAAATCCGATGAAACGGCGTAGTTTCTAAATGACAGAGGCGGGAAATTGAAACTGTCCAAAATAATAAAAAAATTTAACAATTAATTATTTTTTTAATATATTAAAAAAGATATTTAAATTTAAATAAAATTATTAATAACAAATCAGTATATTAAACAGAGCTCCAGAAAAAATAAAAATATAATGGAGATGCGGGGTATCGATCCCCGTACCTCTCGCATGCTAAGCGAGCGCTCTACCATCTGAGTTACATCCCCACCCGTTTTTATTTGTTTATATTTAATATACATAGTAAATACCAAATATTGGCTCTTCTATTCTCCTGAATTAGCCGACTTCAAACTTCTCTGACTCTTCTCTATAAAGATTTTATTTTACTAATCAATAAGAGAAAAATCATAGAAATGTTAAGTTCCATCCAACAATTTTTTAGCATGTGGATGAAATAAGGCATAATCATAATGAAATTTTTTTTCATCTCAAGTGGATTAATGTGAATCTCTTTCATATAAAATGAAATTTCACCATGCATGAAAATAATCTAACATAAAATGAAATCTATTTGTATGAAAAGATATATCCAATGTGAAACAGGACAAAAACTTTTCAATAATCATCTAGATCTTGACTGCCTAATATTTAGGCCTTGAAACAAACAGTGAAGCAAAGCCTCCATTTCCTGTCTAGTGAAAATCAATCCAATCTCAACCCATGTTCTATCCTCCATTAGAGAGAAAGAAGTTTATTACATATATATATATAACCAAAGAAGTGTCAAATCTAATAATTTTCATGTAAATTAATGAATAGTACTCACACATTTGATTGATAACTGAAAATATGTAACTTACAATGGTAGACTCGTGTGTAAGCTCCATTATATTATAGTGCATTTAGGCCCTGAACAAACAACGACTTAAAAGCCTCCATTTCATGCCTAGGCAAAACCAACCCAACCTGAACCCCTCCATTTCCATCTCTACTCTCCATAAGTAAAATACTATTAGCATTTAGGGGTAAAATCTCCACCTTCTCAGGTCTCCCCCATCCAAAATCCACTGTGTAAAAGGCAAGCCTGTTCAATCCAGATATCCCTAACTTTAGTATTTCTGGTCTTACATCACGTAATCTTTCAAGCCTCTCCTTTGCTCCTTTCAAAACTCCTTTCTCTAATCCATTTATATAGTCACAAAGCTTCTCAGCAATAATTGCAACCCCATTTTCCTTCATAAAAAATTCCATTTCTATAACAATGTCATGGAGAAAAACAGCATTTCCAAAATAATTTTGTGGAATTGGAGGGTCTAAATCTAGACGGCTCCTACAATCTACTGCAAAAGGAAAGTCTACCATCTTAGCATTAACTCCTCCTCTAACTTTTGCTTTTACTAGACAAACTAACACATAAGCACATGTAATCACAAATGTAGAGAGACGAACATGTTTTAGGTCAGGCTGATATTGTTGGTGGTAAAGTAATACGCTTTGCTTGATTTTTCCAATATTTTCACGGCTTAACAGAAATGATGATTGAACCCAGTCATTGAATGGCACTCCTAAAAGAAATGGCAGCACTTCCAAGCTCTTTGAGTTAGATTTTGAATCTGGTTGGCGAGCTACAGCCATCCATTGGTTTAAGTAAAATGACTCAAGCTCGGCAGGGTCTTTGATAGTCGTCCGATCAAACGACGGGGTTAGTTCTGGTAATAAAGAGAAGGGTTTTTATTCATTGTCAACTTGTTGTTTGCATACATAAGAGAATGCTTTATAAGGAACATGAAAGCGCTTTTTCCATCAAAAACTGCATGGTGTGTAGTGATTCCAATGGAAAATCCTTTATTAGGAAATAGTGTTATTTGTAAAGCCATTTGTTGATGCCATTGTTTCTGACATTGACAATTTGGGTACATAAGAACATGACTCAATAGCTTCAAGAATCTCAGTGTTGATGTGGTGATCAATTTCAGCATTAGACTCTGCAACTGTGAGTGAAATGGCATCATTTGGATAGTAGTGGATTATGCGTCTGGGCGATTCAAGAGGCCAAATGACTTGACCAGCGAGAGGGAGGAAGTAGAGAAGTGTTTGCGAGAGTGAATGTTTGATTTTAGGGAGGATTATTGAGTGAAAGAAATCAGAAGATGACTCAATGAGTTTGTAAAAATATAAGCTCTGAGTTGGAGGGAATTTGAGCCATGCTGAGTCAAAAAAGGTAAAAAGAAGAGACAATTCCATTGCCGAGTCAGGTAGTTGTTTAGACGGAGCAACTTTGCATATCTCCAAAATCTTGACGGACTTGGGTGATGCCATGATTGAAAGATATGCTCTTACTTATCTTATTTCTGTATTTCTTTCACTTTTTGCCTGGACAAGAAATCAAATATTTTCATTTCTATTTATATTATAGCTCGCCTTGAACCAACTAGGTAATGTTAATTAAATCTAATTTCTCAAAAAAAAAAAAAAATTGTTAATTGAATCTACTCATTTTTAAAACTTTCTTTAGTTTAACACAAATCATTAATTAATTTCGAGATTAATTAGTAGTATCATATTATTACTGCAATAATTAAGTAATAAAGTGATATCAGGTCCAATCCCCTTTCCGTCCTTCTGGGCTAGGCTAATCAATCTATTAAACTCAATTCAAATTATTTACTTCAAGATTAGAATTTATAAAAAAGACAAAAATTTTTACAAAACTGTTTGTCATATAAACTAATCATTAGATTTAATTTTTTACTTAAATTAACTATATAATGTTAAATTGTTACTCAGTTTTCCATTAAAGAGATTGGCATGGTCACTAGGTACGTAGAGTTAACAATCAAGTATGAGGAGTTGAGTATTAAATGAGAAAATGATAACATAACTTAATAAAGAGACAAGCTAACCATTGCTGTTGTTTACGGATTAAGAAACCCGAGTGGTTGCATGATTAAATATTGATTGATTGTTAGTACGTGATGGATCCAAAATTTTGGAAATATAGGGCCAGTGAATTAAAATTGTTGGTACTCTATAAAGATTGCAAATTGCTTTGAGTAAACGATTCAAAGTTATAAAACTATTGCAAATTTCTTTGAAGAATGATGTTTTTTTTTTAATATTAGCGGTGTATTGAATCAAAAGAATTAAAGATATTGATGAATTTAAAAAATCAAAGTATTCAATAATATCTTTCAAAAATATTTCTTATTTCATTATGTTAGGAATCGCATAATATAAGTGGTTATATATATAGTGAGAGTCTATATTACTCAAGTGTCTAGTTCTAGCCATTTTAATTAGGGTAAATTACTATTTAGTCCTTAGATTTTGACGCAATTAACACTAAGGTTTTTATATTTTGAGAAATTAATGATTGCATCATTGCATTTTTATTCCGTCAAACGTTTTGATCCTTCCGTCTAAGTTTTAGTATTTTTTCCGTTAAGTGTATGTAAAATGACTAAAATACCCCTCATTCCATCTTAATCTCTTTCCCGCTCTATCTATATCTCTCTATCTTGTTCAAGTAACAATAAAACAATAAAAAAATTTCCATACCTCTCAGTAACAATAAAACAACAACTCAATATAAAAAAATTAAAAAAAATCAAATTAACAAATCTCGTTCCTTCAAATCCCAGATCATGAATGGAACACAACCCAACTTAATCACCTCTTGTTCTTCGATCATGTTCCTTCCCCTCGCCTTCTTTTACAAATTGCCTGCCACTTGCCTTCCTCCTCTCAAGCTCTCAAATTTCTCTGATTTCTCCTAGATAATTCTCCATCGCCAGATACCCAGTCCCTCTCTTCCGTGTTCCAAGCCATCTTCTAGCTCACAGTGGACAACGATGGTGCGATCAGTGAACCCTGCCCAATTAATTAAATTTTCAGATCAAATACCCCTAAAATACCCACTATCTTTCTCTCGCCTCTCATCCACCGTTGCCCTCACTAATTATTTCTCCAACAAAACCATCTCAGAACCTTTCAGAAGCTTCGTCAAACGTTTTCTCACCCTCTCTTTCCATCCACTTCTTCCTCATCGTTCACCTTCACCGCCACCTCCTCCTTCGACACCTTATTCAATGATCCAACCACAGTCGATGTGATCCACCGTAAGCCACTACTCCTCCATTCGTCACCGATCATGACCCAAGACCACCACTCACTTCTCTACTGCCATCATCATCAACTCCACCATCATCATCAACTCACGACGTGGCCTTTGTTCAAAGCTTTTGCAGGTGCCAAAATCATTGATCCATAGCTCACCATCACTGATTAGTTCGTCAAGCAACAAGATTGCCATCAATCCTCCATTCTTTGATTTTCTGATTTTCTGATTTTCTGGTTGTTTCGGTAAGATTTTCGAAATAAAGTTTCTATAATTTTTTAAATCGTTGTTGGTTGGTTGATGATTTTCGGAGTTGTTGCTTGTTGATTGTGGGAAAGAGGCCACTGGTGAGTAGCAGAGACGGTGAGAGTAGATGGGAGAGAGGTGAGTGTTTTTGGTTTGAGATTAACTAAGTGAAGGTGAGGCTGTATGAGAGACTAAAAAGGTTATTTTGGTCTTCAAAGGTATTTTCTTTTTCTTTTTGATTTTCTTTTTAATTTTTTTAACGGAATTTGGAAAAAAAAGTGTATGAAATGACCAAAATGTTTGACGGAATAAAAATGTAAGGATGCAATCGTTAGTTTCTCAAAATATAGGGGCCTTAGTGTTAATTGCGCTAAAATTTAAGGATTAAATAGTAATTTATCCTTTTAATTATTTTTATGCCTAATATATCAATATGTATTGTGTGCACTATTTTTTATTTGTCATCCTTCCTATTCATAAAAATTAATATAATATACTAAACTTTTAAAAAAAAAAATTATAAAATATTAATTATATATATAATTAAAAAAAATTATTTCATTTTATTTATCATGCTTTGAATTTTCGATAAAACCATATAAAATTATGTTTACAATTGATGGAATCAAAGATATTTTGATTAAATAAAATATGAAAACAAATTAGACTAATTATATCAACTTAATTGAGAAAAAAAAATAATACATTGAGGCTGAATTACATACATAGCATATGAAAAGTTCTTAGTTTTCCCTAAAAAATAATTCTTAGCAATTTTCGAAGTAGCAGTAATTTGATACACTTATTGCAGTTTAAGTGTAATTCGTAGCATATAGGCCTTGAAAAGTAGTGATGCCTATGCCTCCATTTCATGTATTGGCTGGGCCAAACACTTCAATTAAAAGGCTTTCAAAGTCCATTTCATGTATTGTTTGGGCCAAACTTTTTAATAAAAAGAAAAAGAAATAACACCAAATACATTTTTTTTTTTCCAAAAATATCTTTTATCTTTTTAGGTTTTCAAAAATGTCATTTTTTTTTTTATATATACTTTTGATATATCTTTAAAAGTATGATATTTTTGAAATATAAAATTTAATAAGTTGTATTTAAAAAAAAAAAAAGACATATATAAAAATATATATATATATTTTTGGGTGTTTATGTAAAAATTCCTAAAAAAAAAAATTAAGAAAAGCATTCCATATTTTAATTTATCAAATTCTCTGCCCTTAAGAATTAAGTCCTCGTTGTTTCAAAAAAAAAAAAAAAAAAAAAAAAAAAGAATTAAGGTTTCGTTTGTTTTAAAAGATTTTAGTGATGGATTTCACAAAATTTATGGATTGTAATTCAATCTTTTGTTTAGTTCCATAAATTTATTAAAATCTATTATCTTTCAAAATCTTCAAAAATGAAGAATTTGAAAACCTACATGGGATGTATATTTTTTATTCCATGAATTTTGTTCAAATTCATAAATTTTAATTAAATTATAAATTTAAAATTTATCATGTCAAATAAGACTTAAAAGTAAATCGAAGTCAAAGTAATATAGGGCTTATAACAAGTTAAATTTTACCATATAAAATAATTTAAATCATTTATATTGAGTTACTTTTTCATATTATAACTCATTCATAATTCTTACAATTAATTAATATTGAATTATCTTACACATACTTTAGGGCTGTAATTGAGCCGAACTTTAACATGTTCAGACTCGGCTCAATATATATTTTTTTTGAGCTCGAGTTTTGAATCGAGTATGGGATTGAACTTGAAATCATGTTCAAGTTTGACTCGTTTAAACTCGAGTCGAGCTCAAATTTAACTCAAACCGACCTCGAGCTTGACTCGAGCTCAACTCATTAATAAATTATAATTCAGCTAAGTTTGAGTTCGATTCGTTTATAATTTATCGAAATACTCAACTTCTTAAATATTTATTTCTAATAAAATAATAATAACAAAAATACTTAAAACTAACATAAAAGTAAAAGTATCTAATTAGTGAAAAAAAATCAATCATAAAATTGAGCATTACATGTATTACAAAGATATTACTCCCTCCATTCCTTTTTATATGTCATTTTTTATTATTTCACAAAAATTAAGAAATAATTAATTACGTTAAGTTTCAAAAATAAGATGACTAAATTACCCTTATTGATTATAAAGTAATGAATAATATGTGTATTAATTATATAGTAGATAATAAGAATATAATTGAAAAAAAAAATTAAAGTCTTATTAGTTTCCTAAAGTGACAGATATTTAAAAAAAATATCCTTCAAAAAACATTAGATGAAAATGAATGGAGAGAGTAATTAATAAAAAATATATTTTTAAAGATTAAAATATTAGATTACGTAATAAGGAAATATTACATTACGTTAATCAATAGTATATATATTTTAGTCAAATTGAATTACCAAAAATTTTATAAGAGTATTAAAATATATTTTTTGGAGTATCAAAATTATTAAGTTAATAATAGTAATAATAATAATCAAGTTGTTCACGAGCTTATTATCGAGCTGTTCACAAGCCTATTAATCGAGCCTATTCGTGAGCTTATTATCGAACTGTTCACGAGTCTAATCGAACTGAGTTTTGTCTTACTCAAGCTCGACTCGTTTATTAATCGAGCCTTAAAATAAGGCTCGAGCTTGGCTTATTTATAAAATGAGTCGAACGCGAACGAGTTTTTATCGAATCGAATACCGAGCCGCTCGCAAATGGCTTGTCTCATTTGCAACCCCAAATTCATACTTTATATACATCACAATTCTTTCCCAATAAATCATTGAAAAATATGATAGAAAGGTCCTATCAAATAGTTTTTTTATTTTTTGAATTTCCTTTTTATTATTATTATTATTATTTTACAAAAAATTATTCAATGTAGCTTATGGGATCAATTACTTTTGGACTGCACAAAGGATCCCTCTCCTTTGATAAACTAACACGAACACCCCCATATCCTTTTAAATCCAACATCTAATAATTTTTTAATAATGATAGGGTATTGCTAATTAATCTTATAGTTGTATGGCAGATTAAATATTATAGTATTTTTTTAAGAAAATATTTGACATATTACTTTATTACTACAAAATATAAATAAATTTATTTTATTTGTGTATATATATATATATTTATTATTTTTTTAAGAATTAAAGAGAGAAAATTAAAAATTAAATTTATTATAAGGTTGTATACACATACATATATAAACTATACCTCGATATTTATGACTTCCTTTTTATGGAGAATGGATGATTTATTTCTATATAATAACTAGCAGCAAGTAGATTTAATTAAAGATTTTGAGAGTGTTTTTTTTAGCAAAAATTGGAAAATATAAAACGCTATTACAAGATTTCAATCAAATTTAGCATTATTTTTTTATGAGAACCAAAAAAGACCTCCAATAAGTAATGGAAATGCGTCCATAAGGGGTCCCTACTCTCTCATATAAAAAGCAAAAGAAAGATAAAGAGAAAGGATTATCAATCATTATTCTCTCTCTCTCTCTCCTCTCAATAATCCTTCACTAACTTAGGCATCGGAGGCTCTCCGGTGGTCAGTCCCCATGAGCCATTGATCCTCTTTTTTCCTGTTCACAGGTTCTACCCCCTAGTTGAATCCTCCATCAACAGTACCAGGTGATTTATGACTCATCAAATGGCGTCGTCTGTGGGAACCGGTACAAAAAGTCACATTCCTAGCTCTATATTTCTTTCGAAAACCATTTTTTCTGGTCATCAATATATTTTTCATCACAAATTTGAGAAATCTGAGTCTCCACCATCACCAAAAACAACCAAAAAATCATCTGATCAACCAAGCAAAAAAAAAAAAAAACTGAAACAGATCGAAGAAAACAAGAGAGAGGAGAGAGAAAATGATTTGCCATCTTCAATCCGCCACCATCCGGCTTGCACCTCCACTACCATCAAGACCACAGGCGTCCGGCGACCTCAGGGCAAGCAACTGTGAATGAAAAGCGGCACATATGGGCGATGAAGTTTTCCGGCGATGAAAATTTTTGACGCCGATTCCAGTAGATTCTTGCCTCCATTTCGGGTGATTTTTGTTCTATTGGACTCGTCTTAGTCCCAGCTTCATTTCTATACCCATGGTGCAACCGATCCGTCTCCGGAGAAAGAGATCAAAAAATGACCAAATGAAAGTTCTTGACTGTTTTTCAGTCAAATGGAGATGATTCACGGTGAGTAACCTACATTTTTGAATTCCTGGTGTTGAGACGAAGCTGGTGATGTCCTCCTCACCTTCAAACCTTGCTCCGGTGAGTCTCTAGCCATCAGATTCCGGTGAGTGGATCCCACGCACCGACGAAGCCCGAAAAGGCAGAAATTTGCATTTTACTCGTGGATCATGGATCCAAAATCAATTTATCGAAACTCCATCTTGAATTTGAGTTAAGACACCGCAAATCAGTTGATCAGATTGCGAAAAATAGCTTATTCAACATCATAGTGCATTTTATGGATCCAAAATTATTCCATAAGTTTTTAATATTTCTTATACTTTAAATTTAATTTTGTAGTATTATTTGTTGAAATAAAATGCAAATAAATAAATAATGAAAATCTTCGGAAAACGAGGCAGAATTGCCTAATGAGACTAGCCCTGAAGACAATAAGACTAGGCACAAAAAATCTATTAAGACTAACTTAAAATACCAACGAGGCCCTCTATAAGAGAGAGAAAATGTCAAACTGAGTCTAGGAGAAAATCCAATAGGAAAAAGACCTAGTAAGCCTGGGCGAAAGTCCAAAAGACGCCAAAAACCTAGTTTGGCTAGGCAAAAACCTTCGATCAGCGACGCATCATAGACCTCTACGTGAGGTATATTTTATTAAAGACCTCTTATTGAGGCACATTATTATTGTTGTATAAATTATGTATGTGAAACATGATTTCTCAAGTCCAAAAGCGAAGCCGAAGGGCGAAGCCCAGAGATGAAGCTGAAGCCCAGAGGCGAAGCCAAAGGGTGAAGGCAAATTGCCTAATCAGTCCAAGCTAGGGCTGAGTACGATTCGGTTCAATTCGGGGATTAGATTGAATTTCAGATATTTTAATTTGTGGAAAACCGGAACTAAAACCAAAATAAAAAATTTCCGTATTGTATTGTTCCGAAAATTTCGGTACAATACAATTCGGGGATTGAATATTTCAGTTCCGGTCCAATCCAATCCAATACAATACGAAGATTCGGATATCTTGAAAAAAAAAAAAAGAAACAAAAATATGCAATTTGATAATTTATATGAACAAAAACAATCAAAACTTATAATTTATCAATGATTTTAAATTAGAAAAATATAATTACTGTAAAAATATATAAATATAATTATATTAATATTTTACTTAATTCAAATAATTTTAATATTAACTTATATACTACTTAAAACTGATAAATAATTTATTATAAGTTATAATCACTTTCTAACTTTTTATACAAATTATTAGCCTATTACAAATAATTTCTTATTGATAATGTATTCCATAAATATTAATTAATAAAAAAATACTTTTAAAGATTACAGTATTAGATACTAGCAAAATTTTAATTTAAAATTTTATTAGTATCACATAAATATAATTACAATTAAAATGACAATATTACTGTACTTACATACTAATACATTATACTTTCTTATTATTACTCATTAATTAATCATAACATATATTAAAATTTTTTTTTCTAAAACATATATGTAGTGAATTTAAAATGTTTAATTGTAATATATGGTTATATCTTAGTATTATTAAAACTTAATCCATATTATATTACTAATTTTTTATTAATACAAATTTAATGAAACTAATATTTAAGTAAATTATATAAATATCAATAATTATATTAAATTGAATTGAGGTATATGCATTTATAATTATAGATTTATAATTCATCTAAATTTTTTTTTATATAATCTTAATATAATTTAATAATTGGTATAATGTTATGTATAATCTTATAATTTTTGTATTATCTTTACATTATTCAATTATCACTACTTATATATTATAAATAAAAAAAACTAAAAAATTTCGGTTATTTCGATCCAATTCAATTCGGTTCGGTTCTCGGTCCGGATATACCTTAATATCAAGAACCGTACCAAAACATTTTACTCAGTCCAGTTCGGTTTGGGAAAATTTAAAAAGTCAATGGTTCGGTCCGGTTCTGGATATTTTAAGTCCGGTTATTCGGTTCAATTTGAAACTTTTAATATCCGTATTCAACCCTAGTCCAAGCAATCTCTAAGGTTGACCATTCCAGATATGTTATAATATTTCTCGAGTTTTAAATTTAATTTTGCAATATTATTTGCTTAAGCATGATGAGAATATATTAATATTTTGGCATGAATAAATTATTTACTATGATCATGCAATATAAAATGCTATGTCATATTTGATAATGACATGCATGCTTAATTATGCATATCGAATGCCATTTTACATGCAATTTATTACTTAAAAATCGAGATTTACATCGAAAGCAGATTAATCTTCTAAAATAGATTCTAAGTGAATTTATTATTTTTTGCGGGGGAGTAGGAGTCCCTCAAAGTGCACAAATTCATTTTTATGTGCAAATCACTGTGCATGATTAAATTATAATTCATTACTTAAATGAATTAATTCTATTTGCAAAAAATGCTATTAAATTACTTTTTATTGAGCATAAAATAATTAAAGTCTACTTGGACTTTACATGAATTCATGGTACACATGAATATTTTTCTGAAAATATTGCCATATATCCAGGATGAGCATCTTGCATTAAATTGTGATTCATAAATCACACATTTTATAATTTATCTGTAAATATGTTTGTATAATCCCTGTTTGTGACAGGAAAGATTACAGAATTTATCATCCGACAAGAATAACAATGTTCGACTTGGCAAAAAAGCATTGAGCATAGCAATGCCCAACTCGGCAAAAAATATCAAATTATTCAAGCTAATTTATGAGCTGCGTACAACAAAGAAGCTGTTGGGATAAACTCAAAAGAAGAAAGTAGAGGTAACAGGCCAATTGTGACGAGTACTCGAGGCTAAATCCCAACAGGCAAAGCTCTCCACAATAGGGAAGAAAAGTCATGGTAAATCTAGGCGAAAGACCTAATAAATCCAGGCAAAAGTCCTGGTAAATTCAGATGAAAGACCTAGTAAATCTAGACAAAAGTCTTGGTAAATCCAGGCGAAAGTCCTAGTAAATCCAGGCAAAAGCCCTGGTAAATCTAGGCGAAAGTACTGGTAAATTCAGACAAAAGTCCTAATAAATTCAGGCGAAAGTCGTAGTAAATCTAGGTGAAAGTCTTAGTAAATCTAGGCAAAAGTCCTAGTAAATCTAGGTGAAAGACCTAATAAATCTAGGCAAAAGTCCTGGTAAATCCAGACAAAAAGACCTAGCAAATCTAGGCAGAAGCTCTGGTAAATCCAGGCGAAAATCCTGGTAAATTCAGACAAAAGTCCTGGTAAATCCAGACAAAAATCCTGGTAAATCCAGGCGAAGGAACTTAGTAAATCCAAATAAAAGTCCTAGTAAATCCAGGTGAAAGTTCTGGTAAATCCAAATGAAAGTCCTGGTAAATTCAGGCGAAAGCCTTAGTTAATCCAAGCAAAAATCCTAGTAAATTTAGGCGAAAGTCCAGGTAAATCCAGGCGAAAGTCCTAGTAAATCTAGGTAAGAGATCAAGTTCAAATACAAAGCAACAAAAGAAGAAAACTAAAAGCCAAAGAGACTCGTACTTTGTTAAAGGAGCTACAAAGGGAAAAGTTTCCTCTTCGGGGGGGGGGGGGGAAGAGAAATAACTCACAAAAACAACTTTTAATCTCTCCACAGAAGCTACAAAATTACAAAATAGCTTGACAAAGAAATAAATAAAATAATGATAAAGTGCTCAAGAACTATGCAAGGCATATAAACAAACGAAGCTGTTTGAAGATAAGTCATTTTATTTTAGCAAATAATATTGTAATTGTATAAAGCGTACAATAATTTGAATGTACTTGTAAAAGAAAATCCTGTATTTTTTAAAGGATTATAAAAAAGAAAGAAAAGAAAAAGAAAGAAAAGAAAGAAAAGAAAAGAAAAAAGAAAAAAAAATGTTATTTAAAGACCTCCAAGTGAGGCAAATTATGAAAAGACCTTGAAAGACAAGGCAATTATCATTATTACATAAGTCCTCAATTGACGAGGCAAAGCAAAATTTCTAAGTTTTCGGTTGACGAGGCAAATTATTTAAGTCCTATATCGACAAGGCGAAATGGATCTCTAAAAATCCTCGGAAGACGAGGCTAATTATTATAAAAGTCTTTTATCAGTGAGGCAAGTTTTTTGTAAGTCCTCTATGAGCAAGGCTGATTTTTCCTAAGTCCTCGGTCAGCGAGGCAAGTAATCAGATGAAGACCTCGATAAGTGGGGTGAATTTCTAAGTCCTCTGTGAACGAGGCATGATTTATCTGAGTCCTCCCACGAGCGAGGCAAAATATCCAAAATCCTCCCAGAGAGGCAGAATAACCTCTTGAGATTAGTTTAAAAGACCGACGAGACAACTCCTTACAGGAAAGGGAAAAAGCCAAACTGAGTTCAGGCGAAAGTCCAAAAGGTACCTTTCCTAGTTCGGCTAGGAAAAAGCCCTCTATTAAAGAGGCAGATTATATAAGTCCTCAAACAATGAGGCAGATTTCTTAAGTTTTCGATAGATAAGGCACATTATTATTATTATTAAAGTCTTCTAATGGGGGACCATGATTCCTCACCAACGAAGCACACTATTATTATATAAGACCTCCTAGTGAGGCAAATTATCATTATATAAGTCCTCCGTAAGCGAGGCATGATTTCTTTAAGTCCTCATAAGTGAGGCAAGTTTTCTTGAAGACCTCTAGTAGGTAGTGGGGGCTTCGCCAATTATTTAAGCCCAATCAATGAAGCTTATCAGGCGAAGACCTCTGATAGCGAAGCTCCAAAGCCTTTAGTGAAATGAATGTCCAAAGCCTTTGGCGAAGCGAAGGTCTAAAGCCTTTAGAGAAGCGAAGCTCTAAAAGTCTTTGGCAAACGAACCAGCTTATCTGAAGATCTTTGTTAGCAAGTTGATAAAGCAGTTTATCTATAAATATCCTTCAGCGAAGTGAAGTTCTAAGGTCCTCGATCAACGAAGCATATAATATTATTACACTTACTTGAGCCTTCGATTGACGAAGCATTTCATCCAATGACCTTCCTTCAATTGACGAAGCATTCTATTTGGAGATCTCTCAATTAGGCATGTTATTTACTAAGACATTACTCAAGAAGGCATATTATATGAAGAATGAAAAACTTGAAGACTTAAAGTTATCTGGAATCTATAAGTCCACGTATCGTGGCATCGAAGACTTAAAGCCATTGAAGACCATAAGACCACACTATGATGTGGCAATCATACAGCTCGCATCTCTGTTCAGACATTGAGCTGCTTTCAGATCGAGCTACTTTCAGATCGAGCTACTCAGCTCGCATTATCATTCAGGCATCCAGCTGCATTCAAATCAAGCTTCTTAGCTTGCATTATCTTTCAAGCACCTAGCTGCCTTCAAACCGAGCTCCTTAGCTCACATTATCATTCAGGCATCCAGCTGCCTTCAGATCGAGCTCCTCAGCTCGCATTATCATTCAGGCACCCAACTGTCTTCAGATCGAGCTCTTCAGCTCGCATTATCATTCAGGCATATAGTTGCCTTCATATCGAGCTCTTCAGCTCGCATTATCATTCAGGCATCCAGCTGCCTTCATATCGAGCTCTTCAGCTCGCATTATCATTTAGGCACCCAGCTGCCTTCAGACCGAGCTCCTCAGCTCGCCTTGTCACTTAGGCATCAGTTGCCGCCCGATCAAGCTCTTTAGCTCACCATCTCCATTCAGGCATTAGTTGCCATTATGTCGAACTCCTGCGCTTGTCTCCTCATTTAAGCATCTAGCAGCCTTCATGTCAAAACTCACCAGATGCAGTCAAATTGGCAATTTCATCTACAACATAGATGAATCACAAACAATGATTTACTCCCTTAGCTTTCTCTTCGATACGCTCGATCATACTAGGGAGTTGAGGGCTTATGATGAGGACCAAAAATGACCTCCAATAGGCAAAAGACACGCGTTCATAGGAGGTCCCTACCCTCCCCTATAAAAGATAAAAGAAAGGTAAAGAAAATGGATTCTCACTCATTACTCTTTCTCTCCTCTCAATGTTCCCTCTCTGACTTAGGCATCAGAGGCTCTCCCGGAGGTCAGCTCCTAGGAGCCATTGATCTTTTTTTTCTCTGTTCACAAGTTCTACCTCCTAGTTGGACCCTCCATCAATAGTACCGGGCGATTTATGACTCATCAATTTTTATAACTGTTGATTTACTTTATGCAATCACACTGTATCAATTTTTATTTTGTGGTAGGAAGAAAGAAATTAAAATCCGCAAAGCTGCAAATGAATTAGTAGATAAGTCACTATATAGTACATGTGCATGGAATATATAATTACTGGACACATACATATATCAATTTAATTATCATACATGTAAAAGTCATATTATAAAAATTAAATTTCTATTTTGTATAATACTAGTCCGAGACTTTTCAGTATTAATTACATGCAGTAGTAGAAAATTCTTATAGGCTTAAGCGAATTTAATTAAGAAAAAAAATGGCATAATATAAAATCAAACACAATAAGAAATAAATTAACTTTAATTTGCCAAATTAATCATTCATAAAATAAAAGAATAGTATGATTTTATCTACATTTTTCCCCACATATAATCCCTATGAACCCAAGTTATTACAACACATTTTGACTCTAAATCAAACAAACAAAGAACAAAAAAAGGTTAGAAAAAAAGACTGTTTTCTTTTCTAAGTTAAAAATCCAGTGATCACTTTAGTGACCACGGCCTCTTGGGCTAGGTCCTGATGCTAGCCGTTCAAGCCAACAAGCCATGGTGGTTTTTGCCTTCTCATAAACCGAGGAGTATGTCTCCAGATGATTTGCATTAGCAAAATCCTCTGGTAAAACTCGAGTTGCCCCGACCTGAACTTGACTAAAAAAAGCCATAGAAATCAAGAAAATAACCAAAAGAGTTGTTGCATTCTTGAAACTCATTGTCATTAATTTTCAAAAATGCAGTACTTCACTTAATAACTTGCTTCAAAAATACTCAAAAGTTCTATCTTTTCAGAGAGAGAGAGAGAGAGAGAGAGAGAACTTGATCTTGATATTGAGAGAGGTTGTTAATTGTGGTTGTGAATGAGGATATATGAAAGTAGTTGGTGTATTTATAGTAGTATACAAGTGGAGAGGTGTTTGAATGTGTATACTAAAATGGTTTTTTAGTTGGGTTTTGAAGGGTTACGTGTTGACCAAATATTGTTTGAAAAAGTCATAATTTATATACTTTGCAGGCTAATATTATTGGTTTAGCCATCTGCTGGGTAAGGTCATGAAACATTGGTATTTTAATTTTTTATAGTTTGAATACGTCTTATAGATTTATTATAATTCAGTCAAATATTACTTGTTCATGGCTTTTGGATTTTATGTGGAATGAGGGCAATTTAGTTGTTTCAGGTACAATCGATAATTAAGTAATATTACTAGTATTAAGGAAAGAAATTTCTTGATTCATCAATTTGGACTTAATAACTGTACGCATTCTTAGAGTCATAAGATTAGGTATTTAAATCTCCATTAAGAGATATTTTAATAAAGACAAAATTACAAGCATATTTAATATAATTGGATATGTAACAATCTTTAAATCACAATATGATAGATAATCTCTCACTCTAAATAAAATTAAATATTTTAAATATATATATATTTTTATTAAAGATCCAACAAGTTGAAATAATAATTAGGGGTGTAAATAAGCCAAGTCGTTCGCGAGCGGCTTAGTGTTCTGCCCGATGAAAGCTCGTTTGCGAGCGGCTCGGTGTTCGGCTCGATGAAAGCTCGTTCGCATTCGGTTCATTTTATAAACGAGTCAAGTTTGAGCCTTATTTTAAGGCTCGATGAATAAACGAGCTGAACTTGAGCAAGATTAAACTCGACTCGATTAGACTCGTGAACAGCTCGATTATAAGCTCGTGAACAGGCTCGCAAAAAGTTTGATTAATAGGCTCGTGAACAGCTTGATTATTATTATTATTAACTTAATAATATTAGCACTTCAAAAAATATATTTTAATACTTTTATAAAATTTTTGGTAATTCAATTTGACTAAAATATATATTCTCCTAATTAAGATAATCTAATATATTTCCTTATTATATAATCTAATATTCTAATCTTTAAAAATATTTTTTTATTAATTAATATCTTTGTAATACATGTGATACTCAATTTTATAATTAAATTTTTTTTTCACTAATTGGATAATTTTGCTTTTATGTTAATTTTAAATATTTTTATTATAGTTATTTTATTAAAAATAAATATCTAGAAAGTTGAGTATTTTGATAAATTATAAACGAGTTTCAAAACGAGTCGAATTTAAGTTCAAACTTAACTCGATTGTAATTTTTTAACGAGCCGAGCTCGAGTTCGACTCGAGCTTGAACGAGCCGAACTTGAACATAATTTTCAAGTTCGATTCAAAACTCGAGCTTGGAAAAAAAAAAAATCGAACCAAGCCTGAACAAGTTAAAGCTCGGCTCGGCTCGATTACACCCCTAGTTTAAACAATAAATTTTAGAAAAAAATTGAGAGAAAAGGTGGCTAGTTTTTTTTTTTTTTAATAAACTTTATTATCAAAAATTCAAAATGTCTTCATTTAAATTAAATATAATTTTTTCTATATAAAAGTGAAATGAGAGAATAATTACATATTTTTTTTCAATTATTTCAAACAATAAAATTCAAATAAATTCTAACATTTTAAAATTTATTTCAAATATATAAATTATATCATTAATTGAATTGAATTTTTGCACATAATTTATTCCAAACGTTACTTATATATTATGCCCACTACACCACCTAATTAATGCTACATTATTATTCATTATTCTATAAATTAAATCAAAATCAAATATTAGTATATTTTTTAAAATTTTATTATTATATATAAGCATTCTCCATTCCTTAATTTGGATTCACGTGCATGCATGTGTACTACATAAATATAATTAACATGAAATTCTAAAATTTTACTTGCGTAAAGTAAATCTTAATTGTATCTTTAATTATGTATTTGTTTTTTTTTTTTTTACAAGAAAAGGATATATAGAAATTTAAACTTAAAATTTTATTCAAGTTAAAATATGTATTTATCCTCATATTAAACTTATGATTGCTATAATTTATAATTTAATTAATCTAATTGTATCCATAACAAATATGTTTTAACTATTTGTATATATATATTTAAATAGATAAAAACACATAAAACTATAATTTACTATATATATATAAATATATATTTTCTTCTCTCAACAACAAAATAGTACATTCAATTCAAGTAATTTGAACATATAAAGACTTTGAATATGTAAAATGTAGGACCTCAAATTGTATAGTTGGTGTGAAATTTGGGTCCATGCCCTTGTATTCTAAGAAAAGAAGTGGATAAGTAACTACAAAGGCCTTAGCCCTAAGCCATACTTCATTTTCTCACTAGTCCCTACCTTAGTTGGATTCTATCTTCTAAGTTCTATCTCCAACTTTCCTTTCTCTTTAGGCTTTGCAATAATACACATTCCTTGCCTCTATATGTTTGGCTTCAAATTCAATATTCATTATTTTAATTATTTTCATAACCCTAACATCACATGATCATAAGGCTTAGTCCTATGGCCATCCACATGACTATGTACCCACCAATATGTTAAGGTCATGTGTACGTAGACGGTACTATGATCATGCCTAGCTGTCCATGTCAAGGTGGTGCCACGTAAGATAAAAAGAAATATATGTTATATGTTAATTATGTCATGTAACATTTATTTGACCACGTGAAATGTGGTCCGTTGGATAAAGATCAGACGTTCATTATCGGTTGTGTTTGACTGGTATGGTGAGATAGACTCTTTGATATACACGTATTGATAGCAACTAGTGATGGATTCTGATGGTATATATCAGTAGTCTTATGCTAAGGTATAAATGTTCTGATAAACACCTTCAGAAATTTCTTGCTTTAATTCCTAGGAAATTTAACTACAATCTTTTGTTATTTAATACATGTAGTATATATATAGGTCTATCATCAGTATTTTGCTTGCCATGATGAGTGGGGATCCCTTAACCTTAAGGGTAGGACCTTACAACTCAACTCAAATTTATTTGAGTAGACCTTTAACAGCCAACCATTTTAATATTTTTCTTAATTATTATAATTAAGCTTATTTGCTAAGCTTGGCATGAATAATATTGATTTTTATTTCAAAATATTAATCAACGATATGAATATTTACACCTTGAGAATTCATCATCAGATGTGTAAAAATACTGAATTTGGAATAGAATTTTAACTTTAAGAATAACCGAACTGATTAAAATTTACTTTAAAGTATGCGAATCCAACTTGATATTTATATTTATATTTATATGAATTCAATCTATGCAATAAATAAATAAATAAATATATATATATATATATATATATATATATATAGACACAAATATGATATCAAGTTGAACTTAAGTTGAAGTTTAAAAAATTCTAATAAATGATTAAGAATAAGATAAACTATTGAACTAATAGTTCATATTTGTTTTTAGTAGGGGAGAGAGAATCGAATCTGAATCTATTATTCAGATTGTATATACACTTATTATTAGATTATGTCTTGGTGTACAATAGTTCATCTAATTGGCAATCTCTTTTTTAAGAATTTTTTCGCATAGAAAAAAATAATAATAATAATAAAGAAAGAAAAAAGTAAGTTAAGGAGCTAATTAAGCACCACCATGTCTAAGATATGCATTACTAACAAGATCGAACTGTCCGAAACAGGAAATTAATGCAAGGATTTATCGACTTAGAGATGACAAATTAATAAAAACAAAAAGAATTTTGGGATTTTCGAAGGAAACAAGGAGGTGGAGACATGCATATGCATATGTGTATATATATATATATATATATATATGCTTGATAATAAGGAAGGACATGAAAGGATTTATGCAATGATGGAGCTAGGGGGCTGAGAGTGGCTATACCCTCAATAGCGGACTTAAGATTTAGGTAAGGATTGAACTGAGTTTCAATAATTTTAAACTTCATATAAAAAGGTGGGCTGGACTTCAATAATTTTTTGTTTCATATAAAAAAATGCTACATAATATATATATATATATATATATTGGGAGCTGACATGGGCTGAAGCCAACCTTCCCCTGGGTCCGCCATTGCATGGCTTTCCTAACTTATAAAATACAAAAAAAATTAGGTGTAAAATTATAAAAATTTGACTATATATTATATTTGACCTCTCTTATTTTAAGTAAAAATTTTCTTTAAATATATAAAAGTTGGCTTAATTATATTTATCACTTGATGTAAATTATGGTCTAAAAAATTTGACCCTCCATAAAAAAAATTTCTAACTTCGTCATTGAATTTACATATATGATTACCATCACAATGAGCAAGTTATAATAGATTGAAAGAAATGACTAAAAACCGAATATATGTTCTTCCCATGTTGTAATGTTATAATTAGCAACTACATAATTAAAAAGAAGCATACAAATTTCTTGCAGTGAATGGGTTCTGACTTGATTTTAATTTGTTTGTTTGGGTTCGTTCTTTACATAATAAACTAAATATATAAAGGTTGAGCTTGATTGATTTGCCTTTAGAATATATTATTTTACTTCTTCTTTTTGTCTGAAATGTGTCAATTAAATTTAATGATTAATTCAAAGAATAATTTTCTAATTAATAATTTTTTTATTTAAAATTATTTTCAGAGTTATAAAATTATAAATTTAAATTGCAATAGAGACAACACCTCAATGTTCATGCCCTTAACTTACTACAAGGAAATGAAAGCTATTTCCTTGAAAGCCACCTTTGAGCAAGAGGCCAGGCCAAGCCAATGGAAAGTTGACCAAAGTAGAAAGAAAATAACATGAAATTTGCAACATAAAGCTGAAAAATCATTGATGAGGCTTTTGGAGGTGAAGATAGTGCTAATTTAAGTGGTCCTTCAAAATTGCCTTGTGAATGGAAAGTGGCCTTGCATTTGTATCATCTATGATGATGTTTTGGGCCTATTTAGGCCTTCTTTTTTTTTTTTTTTTTTTTTTTTTTTAATGTATCATTATACTCTTAAAAAATGTCTGTTGGTAAAATGGTAAATTAACATATTTTTGTATAATTATTATTATTTTTTTGATAAATTGGTTAAGAAAACAAGATTAGAATAGAGTTGGAAGTATAAAATTTTAACATAATAACGACTTTAACAATAGACTCAAATTCAAATATCCTCTCTATAATACTAAAAAGAAATAATAATAATAATACATTTAATAAAAAAAATTACTTTTTTTTTTAATATAAATTTTGATTTAAGGTGGTTTAAGTTATGTTTTCTATTAAATATGATTTTAATTGAAATTTAAAACTAGTAATTTTATGATTCTAGTAAAAATAATTAAAAATGAAATGTATGTTTTTGATATTTGGGAATGCTAAACAAGAAGCTTCTTTGGGATCTATCTATCTTTTTGAAGGCAATTAAGTTTATATGTTATGGTAAACAATGCTTGACTCGAGCTAAAAAGCAAATTAAGCAATCCAATTAATTTTCACTTTTCAATGTCACTATACAACTTAATTAAAGAAACTTATTACTACTCCCACTAGGTGTGGTCCAAATTTTTATGGGAAGGCTCAAATTTTGGCACTAAAAATAAAAATTAAATTAAATTAAAATTAGATGATCAATTTCAACACACGTGGGGCTAAGAGCCCATTTGTTTCAATCTGACTACAATCCCACGTGAGAGGGTACCAGCAACTGTCTCTCCCCATTAAGACCCATCACTTTCTTTTTGGGGCATGTTGGTCTTATCTACTTTTAATTGCTATTTTTAATGCCTTAATTAATACTACTTAATTAGTAACATGCTAATTAATGGGTAAAAGATCTTTTACTTTGATTTGGTGGCTAATTGAATGATTTTAAGCGACTTTGGGTTTGGTAATTTGCGAGGTTAGAGTTTCAAAGCTAAGTTTGTGGAGCGTATGTCCCCTTCTAATGCTACAACTCACCAATATCATATCTTGGGGTTTGCCAATTTTGCTTACCATGTTGTTTATTTGCTTTTATGAGAATGTTGGTGATATGTGTCAACATTTCGTTGGTTTACTTTGGTTAATTATTTTACTTCTAACTGATTAAGAAATTATGACAATTTATCC
>CATKHJ010253209.1:0-24221 GCA_949750685.1 Vernicia montana
AATTAATTAAAATTTGAGTAATTAATTCTCCTTTTTAAAATCTTTTTTTATCTTCCGAAACGGAACTCCGCTCTGGTAAAACCACTCTCCCACCACTCAAACCATCCAAAAAGAAGGTATAATCTCTTACCCTCACTTAAATCTCAAATCAAATCAAACCAATCAAATCAGACCGATTTTTAAACCCTCCTTCCACCTCATAGTGGAACGAACTACGCGGGTTTTGATCCCCATTCAATGGGGTACATAGGCAAGCTTGGAATCTAAATTCAAGTTTCAAATCCAAATCCCAACCAATCCCCTCCCTCATTCATTTCCATGTAAATTCATACTTTCCATGTAAATTGTTAATTAATGCAATCAGTTAATTATTTTTGGAGTAAATGAGCGATTTTATGATTTCCCTAATACCCATAAAGGTTAGAGGAAATACTTTCCTTTACTTGTGGATGTTTAAATACCCGCACTTTAAATACTTGCTCTTTATTTTTCCTGTCTCATAAATTATGCCATGCTCATACATTATTGCCATCAATATCCGTCATCCATGAAATCATTTTTTCAAAAGTCAAATCAAATTTAAATGCCAAACCGAGATTATTCAAAACCAAAAACCTAGTCCCCGAGTCCAAATTTGGTTCGAAGATTAGTGATTTTATCCTTGGGTAAATTAATCAAAAGATTAATAAATTGGAGCCAAATTGGGTTTTTTCTTAATTTTTCCATTTAAAATAAATTAGGGTGGCGACTCCCGAATCCTTTCAAAAATCAAAAATCAATTTTTCGAGGCGATAGCCGCTTCCAATCGTGAGCACCGTAACCCGTTCCTTAACTTTCCTTAAAAATCGCTATCGCCTTTCCTTAAGGCATAAAATTTTTCCACGAGTGAGGGGAGGGGCGTTCGGGGGAGGCCTCACAATATACGAAGTGAACTAAGTGGCTCAATGTCTTGTAGCGTTGCACAATGAATAGACAAGTTTAAGGTTATTATCTTCGAGTTGCATAAGATTGCATGGTTTAGATTGCAAGCTACCTACCTATAAACAGTATTGCAAGAATTGTATGGCTGAGGTTGCAAGCTACCTACCCATAAACAGTATAAGGATGCAAGCTATCTACCAATGAATTGTTTGTTGGCCACTACAATTAATGCCTTATTCTTTTTCTCTCTATAAAAGACGTCCATAGCTTCCAATACTTGCATGTTTTCTTTCTCAAGTCAGATTTCTTTCATTTCTTCAAAGAAATCCTAAGGTCTCTAGAAAAATTTTTGATCCAAGTGATCTCTTTCTTCTACCTTTCTTTAGAAGAGTTAGTTAGAGCAAGAGGTTGATTTGTAGGCTAGCCAAGCCAAAATATTTTGAGCTTTGTGACCGTAAAGGTGATCTGAGCTAAAGTGAAGGATTAGTTATCCCGGTAAGTTGTGAAATGTATGGATGCATGGTAAACCCATCATGAATTGTTTTGTTTAATTTATTTCATTTGATTTAAATATCCTAAATGATTGAACTATATTATCAAATTGTTGTTGACAAGGCCATTGGGCCAACTGATTGTTATAATCCTTACCGAACCGTTACCAAGCCACTAACCACGTATATGATAGAACACCTCGCTAATGAGGAAAAAACCATTGGACTATGTGCACTGGTGATTCGACTGATAGAGTCTATATTGTTAGTGTCCTATCTAGGGAGGGCCTTGCACCTTAAGTGTATGCTCGGCCAAGCATATGTAACTGCTTAAAAGGAAAAAATTACTGCCCTTACTGATTTAATACTGATTCGGTATACTGTGACTATTTTGTTCTGTCATAGTGTTTTGAACCTTTGGTGCCCATTTATTCTTAGCATATATTATATTGTTTATTGGTCCCTATAATTTTGGTATTTACTTATACACATATAAGATTATTGCTCATCTAAGGACCCCAAGTGTTAATACACTTCGTGATTTATTGAGTTAACGGCTCACCCTCATCGTCTATGAATTTTATGTAGTCTAGCTGAAGAGATTAGAGACAAAGAGAACAAAGCTTCTTGATTCTTCTTCCTTAAAGCTACTATTAATGTATAGTTTTTTTAAAGACTTGTATTGTAAATACTAATAACTGTTAAAAAAAAAATTAAATGCTCTGTAAATTGAGGAGATTAATGTATAATATGATTTAATTGAAATGAATGGAAAATTATAATTTTCTTTCGATTGAATGATAAGCATGATGGATTGTTACTTTCTAATTTGAGATTTCTATAGATAGTTTTGGATTTTACAGGTGTTTGATGGTCTTAAATATATTCATGCTCTAGAACCGTCACACCGTTAAAGACAAATATATACTATATTAATATGTATAAGAATTGGATATGGATATGAAATTTTTTAAGTAAAAACTAATAAAAAAATTTAATTTAATTATTTAATTATTTTAAATAACCTTTATATAAATTAATATTTCTATTTCACAAATATAAGTTGGTATATGTGGCGACAACATGCTTGAGGGGAAGAGGGGGCCCCAAAGGTAAAATTTTGTTTTTTGTTTTTTAGGTGTATAATTATAATGGATCTTTCAATTTTAGTAAGGTGGCTCCCTTCACACATGTTGAATTTTATATATATATATATATTATTTTCATTGAATTATTAAAAAAAATTAAATTAAATATTTTTGTCACTTTTTAATTTTCAATTTAAAAAACAAATAACACCTAATAATAATTATATTATTAATATTTACAATATAATTTAATTTTTTCCCTCAAGAATATGACTCTAGATTTATCCATCTACTTAGTGAATTTATTTTTAATTCAATAATATTAGTCATTTTTAAAATTATAAAATTTTGAATTTGAATTTAAGTGAGAATCAATTTTTTTTTTTTAATATCAATAAACACCTTTTATCTTTCGCTTTATGAGTAACAAAAATGATTTGAAAGAATATCTTAAATTTACTTTACTAATAATATTATTATAATTAGTAGTAAATGACTTTTTTTTGTCAAAGAATTAGTAGTAAATGACATTATGAATCATTACCATACATTAATCCTATATGTACTTGTTATAGCCACATAATAGAAGTTTGAATATATATTTTTTACATGAGATATTATATATAATTCACATTGAATTTAAAAGTCCAACATGCGACCTCCCAGTTCCTCGCTTTTGATCTTACCCACTTGATCAAAGATAAGATTGATTGGTGAAGTTTGAATATTAATCACCATAATATACATATATAGTGAGACCACATTATAGGATCTACATGACTTATCTCAGGCAGCATGTGAGCTACATAGAAATGGTATTAAAAAGGGACCCACAATGTCCAAAAAACGAATAAAATTTCATTGGGAGGCTCGATGGACCAACAGCCCAAGAAAGCATGTCTGGCTGTATGGGCACGGGTCTCTTTGGGATTATATATATAATTATTACCATAAGATATGGACAAACATGTGCTAACCTCTCTTGAATATAAATAATAAATGGTACAAGGCTGCATGGCAAATTAGCAATCTCTAATCACAATAATCATAAATTACAATGTCACACCTTCCACATCTAGAGCATAGCTAATAATTAATCAACCTTTGATTTCAGTGGTATTAAAATTATGTTTAAAGATCTGAGTTTCGAATTCAAACCTCCCTATCAGAAGCCAATTTACACGAGAAAAAAAAAACTAATAAAAATTTCAAATCAAACCTACTAACATATTGTAGAGGTATTGCAAAAAAATTAAGTACTACTTTAGATTGGTTCTTCCCTTTTCAATATTTCAGCTCATTTTGCAGATAAAATTGAATTTTTTACTTCATTATTCTTCTTTCTGATTCACTATTCTGTACCATAGGTTTTGCCATTGCAATGATAAAATTTGAATTCATGAAGTCAGCATGCATTAAACTACAATACATCAGAACAAAATGATGTCTTTTTATTTAGTTCCAACTTCCACACAATCTTCAGTTGAATGTTGAACTGTAATAATGTAATTCATCTTCAGTTCACAGCAACAAACAAGCCTGGGCTTTTACAGACCAGGACTAGTTGAAGTTCAACCAGTTAGAGCTCATAAATCCCTTTTTTCCCTAGACATCACAACTATTAGGGCACACAAGCAGTGCTGCACAAACAGTGTGTCCAGGCCTAGTAAATGAGGAGACTGGAAGGAGAGAATCGTCTCGTAAAGGCCTAGCTACAAAATTTTCAAAAAACAGAAAATCATTCACCAAATACTGCAAAAGCGTGGGGAAAGCAAAAATTCAGTCTAATAGACTGCATGTGGGCACCCACTCCACATTTGTAATAAAAATACAATTGTCAATTTATGTACAAAAATCATTGTATTTGAATGAAAAGATCTTATCTTTTGGCCTCTCATAATATCATATAAATGTCATCTGCAAGGGGAAAAATATTAGAATCCTTCCAAAATAAACAAAAAGTTTGAATACATCTCAATAAATTTATCCTACAAAACTTCCCATACAGGTCGGTTATTAATGACCTTTCTTCCTACTCTTTATCATTTTCTTTTATGTTGTCTTGCTATGTGTGAGGTGGCTGATGGGGGCAAAATAAGTTATGCCCCCGTCTTTCACCCTGAAGCTCCAGCAGCACGTTTATCATATTCCCCTTGTTCTTCTTTGGCAAACTCTTCAATCAATTCACGTTGTCTCGGGGTCAAGTTTCTGCACAAAAATTATTTGATTATCAGGCATTTGTGCTCTTGAAGAAATGGTATTAGCAAATTATCGATCAAAAGATAGTAGGTATATTAATGATTTCACATTACCAATAACCCACGAAAGGTACTAGCAGCTTTTCTGAATTTTTTATTACCCATTTGTTGTAACCATAAAACATTTATATATATATATATAGAGAGAGACAGAGAGAGAGAGAGAGAGAGAGAGAGAGAGAGAGAGCATTGTGAAATCATTTGACAGAAGAGAAAACATACGTTGGGATGCTGACGGTGAAGTGCACAAATTGATCACCAAATGAGAAAGAGCCCCGTGCTTTAATACCTGTCAACAGACACCGAAACACCATATTATACTTTAGTACAAAATAAGGCAGAGATCAACTGTTGAATGAATAACATAACTGTACCAAATGTATAAAGCAAACAGAATTCAAACTGCTGAGTATTTTACAAAATTTAGCAGCTCCAATTAACACAAAATTACAACAGAATTTTGTCTCACCTCATAATGAAAAAAAAAAAAAAAAAAGAAAAAGAAGCTAGTTCTAAATGTTGGTCTATAATGTCCACAAACACATGACAAGAAGGATAACGAGAGAAAGAACATCCAGCCTAATGCCAGTATAAAGGGGAAGCTTGAAAGCAAGTTCTTTCCAGAGTCCCAATAAATCCTTAAACATATTGAATTCTAAAGTAAACATACTTCAAAATTTTATGATTCAGTAATTACCTAGAAAGATCGAATGGCTCAACTTGTAAAGCAAAAACACCAAACAAGTGTTATGAATATAACCTTATCATTCTACATTTCCACAGGAAATGAAAAAGTTGTACCACCCATTGCCATCGAGACACTAACAGAATTTTAACATCACATGAAACTATTCAAAGCAAATGCAATATGATATCAAGTCTTAGTGTTCTCACCTTTTTTCTTCAGAACAACCTTTTGGCCAGGCTGGGTGCCAGGGCGGACCTGAAAAAAGAAAACAAGTTTAGCTGAATGATGACTAGCTTAGTTTTTTAGCAAAAATTAATCTCAAACGGAGATTTCAGCATACCTTAAGTACAACATCTCCTGTGAGAGTAGGGACCTGGATAGTTCCCCCCAGGACTGCCTGCAAAAGAGCAATTCAATGAACTTTAAAACCAGATACATTAAAAAGGGATTTGTGGGTTGTGATAGGTAAAGCAAAGAAAAGCAGTATGGTACAGTTAAAATAAGTTTCTACAAGCAGAAAATCTGAGCAAAGCACCTGACTATATTTATTGCCAAAACCAAAGGCTCAACATATTGAATATTGAAAACTATCAAGTCTAACTAACCGGCTACAATCACACCAAGAAAGTCTTCTATACATTAGAAATTTAACACTGTTCTCGAGCAATGACAAACATAACAGAAGCTTTACCTGAGTAACACTCAGAACAGCATCTACATGAATGTTGGAGCCTTCTCTGCGGAAAACAGGATCTTCCCGAACCTGGGGGAAAAGAAAGAAAATGATAACAACGTTCAGTAACAGAAAAGAAAAATATATATATATATATAGATGGTACTTTGGGCCAGTTTGGCATTGCTTTTTCCCACCTGCTTTTTTGGTTTTTTATTTTTTTCTTATTTTTTTATATGTAGCTGCTTTTTGATATCTGACTTTTGGGAGAAATAGAGTAACCATGCTTTCTCCAAAAGCAGGTGCAAAAAGCAAAAACAGGAGAAAAAAAAATAAAATAAAATTTTCAAAAGCAGGGTGTTGTACAGCAACGTCAAATTGGCCCTTAATAGTTCATGGTCAGCAACAAATTGCAAAACCTTGACAAGATCCACAACGAGAAACAATTCAAAGACATTAAAAGCATACAAACAAAGAGAAACAGATTTGAAAGAAAAGAAAATTAACACCTAAATGTTAGAATACTATGAAATTAAAGAAAGGAACTGGGAAAAAGAAGTCATAGTGAGAGAAAATATCCATCAACAATTTGTTCCTGAAATTCCAATATCAACACATGCAATGGGACTTCCATTCCCTCAGATGTTCTCATTCCCCTCCATAAATTCCATTTTACACGGTGGACAATCCTCCATATCACTCCTTTCATCTCCTCACAACCTCAAGCTTACTAGGCAATCATTCCACCCCCCCCACCTCCCCAACTATGTGATAGTAAATGATTTATAGTGCACTCAACAAAAATGGCAGTAACAAAGAACAATCCTCCTATCCGCCAAACTCTCTGTTAAATGAATGCAATCTAAGGAAGCCACATTTGCAATCAAATAGAAGGAAAAATAATCAGAAGAAACACTAGGCCAAATAATAGAGCAAGGAAATGGTCTTCATTATTTTTCCTAGAACCCATAAAATAATCACACTTTCCTAAACTCTAGCCAGGCTCCAACACATTATATCTTTGCCCACAGCACATCCTCATAACCAAGAAATAGTGAAAACGTAATATATACACAGCTGCCAGGCAATATATAGTATCAAGGATTTTGAGTTACCTTGATGGTTACAAATAGATCACCAGGTTGATTTCTGTCTGGGTCTGCTCCACCACTTCTAGGCACCTTTATGGTTTCATTATCGTCCACTCCTGCGGACAGCATAGACTCAAACATAAAAACCAAACACAACAAAAATATCAATCACAAGAAGGATGCACAAGGCGTCTCCAGTGCTCATTGATTATGTCACTTTACCTGATTAAAGATATGTATTGAGATGTAAAAATTAACACAGTGATAAGAACTTATTTATTTTCTGTGAAACAAGGTCTGAAGAAATAGCTATCTTTCATATAAAGGAATCATTTTTCAACAATATTTATGAGCCATTTAAATGACTAAGAAAATCTACTTTTCAATATTAGCAAGTTTCAATAAAGAATTTTCCTGTGCCACAACCTCCCTTTTTGTTTATATTCAAGAGAACTATATTAGTTTATCTGGTCAAACTGCCTTTAAAGGAGAAGGGGCATCCACCTACCATATATTTAAGTTGTTAGCTGCAAATATTTTAGATGGAAAAGTAGTAGTTGATCATTTAGAATATGGAACAGCATAAATTAGGTATGGCAATGGGGTGGGGCAGGTTTTGAGATTCCCATCCCCGCCCCATGAACAATCGGGGCAAAGGTGGGGAGGGGTAAATAATTCCCAGGATGGGTGCAGGGTAGGGACGGAGACCTCTATTTGTATTTTTATAATTTTATAAATGTTAAAATTTCATAATTTATATATTTTGATAAAATATTATACATATTTGTGTTAAGTTTTATATATTATTAACTAATATTTAAAAAATAATAATCAAATTGAATGCTCAATAAAATAATTTTCAAGAAAACTAATAATTTTTAATATATATGTAATATGAAATTATAATAAAAAATACATATAAATTAATTTTGTATAATCGAGGCAAGGATCGGAGCGGGGCATGGAAACTCAATCCCATCCCCGCCCCATTGCCATAGATGAGGCAGAGATTCCCTGTCAGTTTCGGGGCGGGGACAGATTCCCCATTCGGGCATATCGGGTTTTGCCATCTCTATCATAAATTATTAATTTAGCTGCAACGTGCTTACTGCATAAAGATTTAATACATGTCGTTGCAGAATAAATGCTGAGCATAATGCATGTATTTTGTTAGTATGTGCCAACCAAGGAAAGAAATCAGGCTGGAATTTTAAGAAGACAAAATCTACAAAATATACCAGGCATAATATCCAATTTTACTGACTTTGATCCTCCCATGACTCTACGTCCATTGCATGACCTGCAAAAACTCTGATGCAATAGTAGTATTAGAAAAATTCAGCTATGTGGTAGACACCAAGCCTTAATTTCAAACTTTACTAATAATCTCTAAGAGATTGCATTTTAAATATCAAATGCATCATTGAACCAAATGAGTGATATACTTATAACAGGGAGACTAATTTACATAACTTTGTCCAACTGATGAAATTCAAAAGCTGATACTTATACATTGAACATAGCATATTAATAGAGATGAAGTCTACGCCAATCTGAATATAATCTATAGCCTTTTAGACGGGCGGTACTAGTCAGGTGGTGAGGGGCCACTGCCCCCCCTCAAAAAAAAAAAAAAACCACCTATTATATATAATTATTTTGTGTGTAAGCCCCCCCCCCCCCCCCCCTCTCAAACTAAGGCCCTGCCACCCCACCCCCACGCCCACCCCTCAAACTAAACCTTCACTTTTCATTGCATTTTAGAAATTAGAATAGAATTTCTTTGCCTCTTCAACGTGCATAAGCTTAAGTGAGTGTGTTTTGTATATATATATATATGCGTTTGTGTGTGAGTGATTTTATTAACCAGAGAAAGTTTTTGCGCCCCCACCCCCCCCCCCCCTGGGTATATTTTTCTGGTTCCGCCCCTTTGCATGATGGGAAATTAGAAAGGAAGTTGAATTTAAAGAAAACAAGATAAAAATAAATGTCATTCTATAGCATACCGATACAGTTTGCCCAGTTCCACCACACTGATTACAAGTATGCTGAAGACTGATAAAGCCTTTTTGGGTAAACACCTGTATACAAAGTAAATCAATGCATTAGCTAAGGAAAGCCAACATTTTTTGCAAAAGTAATGACCATAATGTATCTCTTTTGCAAAACTAACCATGCCTGTGCCTTTACAGCGCTTACACATTTCAGGTTTTACCCCAGGAGGAATACCTTCTCCACCTGAAAATTAGAAAAATGCAAAAGATTAAATTGGAGGCAATACTCTCTTAAAATTTAATTGAAATGCTCGCAACAAGTGAAAAAACAAATTCCAGAAAAAGGGCAAAATTTCAAATCAGTAAGTTTGCAAATAATAGCAAGTGCATAGAAAAAACATACGACAAGCTTCACAAGGCAAATCAGTTTGAAATGCAATCGTTTTGGTGCATCCCTGAACTGCTTCCATGAAGGATAGTTCAACAGAGACCTATTGGAAAAGAGAAGTAAAAATTAATTTCATACTCCCAAGCAAAATTAATAATAATAATAATATATGAAAGTAAGTAAAACCTTGACATCTTGGCCACCAAGCTTCTGCTTAAATATATTGCCGAATATCTGATCCCCATTGTGCAAAGTATGTCATTATGCACATAAAAACAGTAAGTTAAACTTTATCAAAGGTGAACATCAAATATCAACAGAAACAACAGAAAACCCGGTAGCAAAGGAGCCAAATGCATGCAATATATACAGATGAGATCTCTTAACTTCCTGCAACCATTACATGATTTTCACCACGTCTTAGTTTTCATTGTTCTTAAAAATGTATCTCCAGAGATCCCAGTTTATTTCAACATAAATCCTTTTGATAAAAAAGTTTTAGCAAAGCACACCACATACAATTTAATAAACCAGCATAATGGAACTAAATTTTTAAGTGCATTAGTAATTTAATTGCTCAATGGTGCCCTGCTCTAAAATTGATAAATCAAAACCTCAACAATTTCAATGCCAAGAATTTACAGCTCACTAGAATACGATCTTTCAAGTCCCCCACCCACACCAAACAAGAGAGAGAGAGAGAGAGAGCAATTTCAACACCAACCAGCTCACTAGAATGTGATATTTCAAGTCCCCACCCACACCAAACAAGATAGAGAGAGAGAGAGAGATAGAGAGATAGACCCCCCAGCCCCACCAAACAAGAGAGAGAGAATAAAAAGAAAATAAAACACAACCTCAGATTGCAAGATACATTAAACTATTACTAATGGTTGAAGTAAACCTATAAGTTAAGAGAATCCAATCCAAGAGATAGATGTTGGAGAAAAAGTTATTACATCTTCCATCCTGAAGAAGTTATCAAATGGATTATCGAATCCTTGTCCACCAGGATGAAAATCTCCATTGAGATTGCGTTCATAAGCATCATGACCAACCTATAATATTGAGCATACAACCAACATTAGCACACATACAAACTAAAGAGACAATCACCATCACATTATACCAAAACAAAAACACTAGCAAGCAAAAAAAATAACAAATATCAAATGCATAAACTTATCAAATAATTATTCTCAAGTCTTGGCATCCAATGTACAGCAACTTTGAAAAAGAAGCAAGAGAGAGAGATGTCAACATGAATGACCATAGAGAACATACAAGATGCATGTGGAAGATGTATGGATGTGAAGCTTGCCCTTGTGAAATACATTGATGCACAGTGCACTAAGTCACCATGAAATGATAATAATTAATTCCTTCTTGTGAAATGCTTAACATCTAATTGAGAAATTTTTTTCTATGATCTCTACCTGTTCTTTGTTTTATTTGCTCTCTTATTGGCTTTTTTTTTGGGTTTGCTCGAGTGAAATCTTCAATTTCTTAATTGATGGGCATTCATACCCGCATAAAAACATTAAGCCTAAAACTTGAGCTAAAAGTAACATCTTAAATAGATAGCTTGCAGAACTAAATTAGATATAATGGATCACTAAAGTCATTACCAAACCAATGAATATAGACCAAAATAGCTACAGAGATAGGTTACCTTCTCTCAGTTAACAAAAACACAACAAAGTATCAGCCCTCTTGTGACTAAGAGAGCCACAGCCGCTTACCTTTTTTTTTTTTTTTTTTGTGGAACAAGACAACTACACATGACTTCTTCCCTTAACAGTTAACTCCTAAAGCAATAGCTATTTACCTTTTTTGAATGTGATTTTAATATTTTAAATATGTAGCTGATGAATATTAATAGCAAGCAATGACATGATGAACTCCAAATTCTCTTATATGCACTCAAAATATTCCATGGTCAATCTCCACTGAGATTTATATTAGTCATGCCCCTATTCCAGCGTGTGCCAGGTAAAGCCAAGAAAATCCTATGTTGCAGGCCCAAGAAGAATTGAGAGAGTTATTGATGTAGCTAGCTAATCCCAGCCCCAAGTTAGATTTGATAAGAATGATAGTGAATAGGAGAAAACTAAGAGATCAAATATCAACCAAAGGGCTGATTTTCTGGTTACACAGCCATGAAAAAGAACTACCAGCAAACTGGTTCTTATCACTAGTGCTGTCTTTAAGCCTGAACAATTTAGCCATATTTGTAGTCTAAAATCCTACTACAATAAGGTCTTGAACATCAAATTCTCATAGAAATAGGACTTGATTGTTGACTCTAAATAATGTCTAACATGTCTAACATAATAACCCCAATTCAAAAAAATACTGCAGTACAATCAACAGTAATGCAGTTACGTGAACAATAACTTCAAAATAATTCTGAACTTTTGCTACCACATCAGTAAATAATGCCTTTTTATGACATAAGTAGTGTCCTTAGAAAGAGCATGCTTGAGGAGGTCTCCTTCCCATAAGAAAATCCAGCAGAAGCATTCATTTGACATAAATAAATGGTCATAAAAATAAATTAAATATAAAACCTCATCATATTGTGCACGCTTTTCGTCATCTTTCAAAACCTACAGGAAAAGAACAAACAAAGAAGCCTCATTTAGTATGGTATGTACGATGGTTAGATGAAGAAACAAGATTTTCAATCTGTAAAAACTACCTCATATGCCTTTGAAACTTCTTGAAACTTCTTTTCAGCTTCAGGATCATCTTTGTTTGTATCGGGATGAAGTTTCTTTGCCAGCTGCAAAATAGTGTAGAAGTAAAATCAGATTACAAGAAAAGTAGAAGCTGCATACCAACTTACAACAGCAACAACAAAGCACACACAATCCCAAATAAGAGAGAGAGAAAGAGAGAGGGTGGATAGGTAGGCGAGAGTGATGCAAAATTTGTGCTGAAACACACAGATTAAGAAAAGGAATTAGAAGCGAGAAACCTACCGCATAATAAGCTTTCTTTATTTCAGATGAATTTGCATTCTTGCTAACACCAAGTACATCGTAATAATCTCTTGACATATAAGCTGAATCAGAAAAATATGCTGTTATATGATAGTCTAGTTCCAGGAAACATTCTTCATAAAACACATAAATTGGAGAGGAGGGAAATTAAAATAAACCTTAAAAATAACAGGAGTAATATGTGACATACCAGAACCATGAATTGATCTTGTGGTGCCTAAAAACCAGTTTCTCTGGTTAACTGCATATTACCAAACATGCAACTCAGTATAACACAACCAAAAATGCTCTATTCAGTAGCCAAGAAAATTACATAAATTGAGAAAATGAAAATTATATAAAATTGAGGAAAACGTAGGAATCAGACAAGTGTATGTTAGTTATTTCCTCAATGTCCAATTCAGCAAATTGGGCCAATATTTCAAATTCTCATGTTTATAATAAAATTCTCAGCTTTCAATCAGAGAGACAGACAGTAAATGAAAGTACCCTTACCCTCTTTGGGAGAATAATTGCCGATAAACCTTACAGGATTTGCAATTCCAGTACTCAATCTCCTAATATTCCCATTCAACATACTCTTATACACCTGCAATTAGTCAAATTACACAAACTCAAAATGCAAAATCATAATTCGAGAATCAAATACCTGATATTAGGAAAATTACACAAATTCAAAATGCAAAATCTCAATTCCAAAATCAAAATCGAAATGGCTCGTACTGAATTAACAGAATCTTCAAAACGATTGAAGGAGGAAGAGCGGCGGACGAGCCAAGCAACAAGCTTGACGCCATGAGAGCGAACCATTTAGGAGGGCAATCGAAACCTGAGTATTGGGTCGAACTGAATTCGGAGAATCTTCCAAAAGGTCGACGGACAGATTGGGCAGTTAGGTATTTTGGGGTTTAAACCCTAGAAAACCCTAATTTGTTGTTTGGAAATTGGAAGGTTCTAGTTATAAAATGAGAGAACCTCATTGGGGACAAGGTTTTGAATTTTTTTTTTTTTTTTAAATAATAATTTGTTGGACTTTCACGTGCCAAACACGTGAGTCCAACATTAAAATACTTTAAAAAAATTTAATAGTTAAAATAATTATAAATTTTCTAATAATAATAAAATTTATTTGAGAATTTATTAATTTATAAAAATATGTATTTGGTTATATAAATTGTAATTTTTTTACTACATAGATAATGCATAAATTTAGTTATTAATTATCACTAATTAAAATTTTTTGTTGTAACTATAAACCATTTTAAAAATAAAATACTTGTATAAATTAATTAATAGCATTTTATTATAGACTTAAGGATACTTTGTTTATCATTCTCAAAAAAAAAAGTTACTTTGTTTATACTTATAATTTTTATTATAGTATAAAAATAAGAAATAACTATCATATAATAATTTTTAAAAAATTAATCAACAAAAAAAAAAGAGATTATTATTATTATTATTTTTTACTATTTTGATATACTTAATCCAATCATAAGAAAAAAATATATATATATAATAAATTTTTAATATAATCTAATGTAATGCCTATATCAATATGTGAAACTTGGGGGGAAAATGTTAACCACAACGATCAATTTGTTTTTTACAGGTTAATGTCAATTTGGCGCATGGCATTCTAATTTGTTTACATTTGACTTCCTAAACTTATTATTTTTCTTACCTCTTAAAACTCAAGTTTTTCAATCTTAGATAGACGACTTCTTAATGGTAAAATGACATTTTTGGTATCTCAATTTGGCAAAATTTGTCAATTGGGTGTTTGAATTTGTAAAATTTTCAATTTGGTATTTTAATATGTAAAAAACTTTCAATCAGTGTAATTTCTAGTTGCAGCTGTTGACGTGGCTTTTAATTCTTTTTTTACAAATTAAGTAACATCGTGGAAAATAATTATGAAGTAAAAGTCTATTATACCCTTCTCACCCAAAATAATGTTAATAAGCAAAAAATCATATTAGGGATTAGGAAATCAAAAATTTGGAGATTTTGATCTTGATTCTTATACTGTGAAGAAATTGACTGGTGTTAGGGTAAAAAAAGGAATTGAATCTGTATTGGGGTATTCGAAAATGACAAGATACTTTATTGTGTCTGATGTATTTGGCTTTTTCTTTGTATTTTTTTTATATTATGTGACAATAGTGTTGTTTTGTGTGATAATTGATTAAAGTATTTGATTATTTGTATGTAAATGTTCTGAGGTTAAGTGAAATATAGTAATTTATAGGGTTTATGGCTTATTTTCTGACTTGCATTGGGTTTATAGCTTTTTTTTTTTTTTTTTATGAACCAAACATATATTGCATGTGCATTGTGGAGAATTTTTATTAGTGATTTGATGGAAGAAAATAAGGTGTATATAGGGGACACTAGAATTGAAGTTGATGTAAATCTTAAACATTTAACATTTGATGCACTTTTAACTTATGTAAAAGGGTTAATGGGGGTGAGAGAGTTATAATCCTTACACTTTAAGCCACAAAATAAGACTAATTTAGCAATAAGTTTAAGGTTGTTGTTTGACCTTTCATTTAAAGATATGGTAGAAATGATTAAAAAATATAGGGTAGCGGAGCTGTATACAGAGCATAAATTAAAAAAAAAAAATAGTATGAGGGAGCTAATAGGAATAGTTGGAGATGGTGAGGATATATTAGACTTAACAGAGGAAGGTCAATTGGGTGAGGGTTTGGCTGGCAGTATAAATGTGAGTAATGAGGGTTTGATTAGCTGTGAAGGGTTAGGTGCAGCATCTATTGAAGGATTAGCTGGCAGTTTTGGGGTAGGTGCAGATTATAATGAGGATTTTACTAGTGAGAGAGATGGAGGGGAATCTGCTACACTTAAAGGAGTAACAGTTCTAACAGAGGGCAGATTTGATAAGGGTGAGATTGATGTTGTTAGCAGTAATATTATTCAAGAGAAAGATGGAGGGGATTCTGAGGCACAAGAAGGTTTAGCAAGCCTAATTGCAAAATTGAATGAAGATGAGGTTCTTGTTAGTCAATTCACGGAGAATGAGGCTGCAAAAGAAGGATTGGCAGGATTGGGAGTTCCAGTAGATGGGATGGTAGAAGAAGTAAATTCTGCAATTGAAAAAACTCAAGAATTTGCTGTATCTGAAATTAGAGAAGCAATATTACTGGACACATTCAGTGAGGTAGATGTTTCAGCAAGGGGATTAGAAGATGATGAAGGTCAACCAATAGAAGTTGAGGTAGCAGATAATGAATTTACGCAGCACAAAGCCACAACAAATGACAGAATTGTAGAGCAAGAAGATGAAATTAATGAAGATGATGCTGAGGATGAAAACAGAGATTTTGATGAAGAAATTTTAGATTGTAGATGGCTATCAGATTCATATGAAGAGTTGCAGGATGCTAGAAACTGTGTAAGACAGTTTAATCTTAACAAGAAAAAAAAAAGTAACTGATAATGAAGGTGGTAGAAATGAAGGAAGTAGCAGGGATGTACCTAACATACTAGGTGAAGATGAGGCTTCAGACTACTTTGAATATGATGATTCATATAGTGTAGTAAGTTCTGAGGACTCTAAAGTTGATCATGCTACCAAGAGGAAGTCAAGATTCCCTGGTTTTCAACATATAGTAGAGAAAATCAATTTTTGTTTGGGCATGAGATTCAATGACCCAAAACAATTCAAGGAGGGATTAACTAGGCATGGGATATAAAAAAGGAGGGCAATTAAACAAATTAGGAATACAAAGATTGAGGTGAGAGCAAAGTGTGTGAAAATTGGGTGTCTTTGGATGATCTCTGCTTCATATGAAAGTGTGAGCAAGAGATTCACAATGAAGACCTTTATGGAGGAGCATAATTGCCAGATTACATTCAAGAATAAAAGAATTACCACTTCTTGGTTAGCTAATAATTATTTGTATAAATATAAGTGCATAGTTAACATGAGGTTGATAGATTTAAAAAAGCTAATTAAAGAAGATTTACTCTATGTTTGGAATGAAGGAAAATAAGAGGGGATGGAACATAAGAGAGGAAAATATAGGAGGAAAATAACTTTACCTTGTTTGGATTTGGAAAGAAAATAAAGGAAGGAAGGAAAATAACACTTATTTTCCTTTAAATATTTTCTCTCCAAAATGGAGAGAAAGTGGAGAGAGAAAAAGAAAAATTGTAATAATAAAATATAATTCAAATTCAAATTTAAACCCAAGAGATAAAAGATTAAAATAATAATTTAAAATTTATACATTTTCTTTCCTCCCATGTATTTTTAGCTTTCCAAATAAGAGAAAATAAAATTATTTTCATTCCTTTCCCCTTTTATTTTCCTTCAATCCAAATAACAAGAGAGTAAAATAAAGAGAGTAAAATTTTCATATTTTCCTCTCTTATTTTCTTTCCTCCCTCAATTTTGCTTCCAAACATAAGGTTAAGGCTTGAAATGAATTTGAGTAAGGTAAAGAGGGCAAAGAAGAAGGCAATAGCTAAACTACAAGGGCAATTGAAGACTGAGTTTGGTATGCTTTGGGATTATTTGGGTGAAATAAAAAGGAGTAACCCAGGGAGCACAGTTGATATGAAGGTAATTAGGCCAATAAGATAGGAACCCCCTATATTTGGTAAGTTGTATATCTCATTTGATTGTTTGAAAAAGGGGCTTCTTAATGGATGTAGAAGGGTTATAGGATTGGATGGTTGTTTTTTGAATGGGTGAGTTACTAGCAGCTGTTGGGAGGGATGGAAACAATCAAATGTTTCCTGTAGCATGGGATTTGGTTCAGGAAGAGAAGAGAGCTACTTGGGAGTGGTTTATTGAACAACTACAAAAGGACTTAGGTCTTGTAAATGGCAATGGTTGGACCATCATTACAGACTAGCAAAAGGTAATGACTTGTGTTTCATTTGTATTGCTTTGTATTTGTATTGCTTTATCTTATTGTTTCATTTGTATTGCTTGATCTCATACTGAAAATATGTACTTGCACCTGCAATTCCATATGCACCTTCCAATGAATTATTTCATAGGAGCTTTGTATTTGTATTACTTGATCTCATACTGAAATTATAATTGATTACTGCTTATCATTTTTTGCTCTTTGTAGGGATTATTGGATGCAGCTTTTGATATATTACCCAAAGCTGAACATAGGTGCTGTGCTAGGCACCTATATGCAAACTGGAGGAAAAAATATGGGAGGAGTGAATAGCTACAAAAACAATTATGGATGTGTGCAAAATCAACAAACATGTCAGATTTTGAAGCAAACATGAATGAGCTTAAGAGGTTATCTCCAAAAGGCTTTAAAGATATGTTGCATACCCACCCTAGGCATTGGTGTAAAGCCTATTTCAATACTGAGGTAAAATGTGATATTGTGGACAATAACTTGATTGAGGCATTCAATGAGAAAATTATAGAGGCTAGAACAAAAAAAGTAATTTCTATGTTAGAGGACATTAGGAAATTGATTATGACTAGGTTGCATACAAACATAGATTTGGCAAATAGACGATTAAGGAATTTTGGAAATAGGATTAGGAAGAAAGTTCATGAGAGTTATGTGGAGAGTGTTGAGTGTCAAGTGATCTAGAATGGTGAAACAAGATTTGAAGTTTCTCAAAAGGGAGATAGTTTCATTGTAGATTTGAAAAATAGAACATTTCCTTATAGGAAATGAAAATTAACTGGGATCCCTTGTTGTCATGCCATTTGTGCAATATTTGAAGTAGAGAAAGATCCTTTAGATTATGTGCATGAGTGTTATACCAAACTTAAATACTTGCAAGCATATTCCCAAATGATATATACAATGAATTCAAGTAAATTTTGGGAAAAGACAGGAAACGACAACCCCCCCTTTTTCAACCTCCACCTTTTAAAAAGAAATCTAGGAGAAAAGCAAGGAATAGGAGAAATGAGGTGGGAGAAGTTGGTGCAAGTAGGTATAAGCTGTCCAAAAATGGTATGATAATAACATGTAGAGTGTGTTTTAATAAAGAATACAATGAAAAAGGGTGTTCAATCATGAAAAGAAGGAATACTGAGCCAGGTAGGGATATACAAACAGAGCAACAAGGATAGCAACAATAACATCAATCTCATCTCACTCAGGAAGTAAGTTATATTTCATTAATTCATTTCTAATTTAAATTTCTTATTTAAAGAATGTAACTTGTTAATTATTATATGTTATTTGTTAATTAATTGATTTTACATGAATCAAATGTGGTAATGGAGTTGCAGGTTGAACAAGCTGCAAATGAAGTGACTAATATTCATCAATCACAACAAACCATATCCAAAGGTAGATCTAAGGTATTCTTACTCAAGAAAATAATTCATAAATAAATATAAATCTATAAAATCACTAATGAACTTGGCAATTTGCAAGTTAAAAGTAATTCAAATCAGTTTCAGAATCAAAGCAATTCACAGCTAAGCATAATTAGATGCACAAAAGTCAATCTCAGGTAATAATTAATGTTTTAAGCAACATAATGTTGCTTTGGAATGATAGATAATTACTTTCTTTGGTTAATGTTAATTTGCAGCCAGTGGTTACACAAGTTCAACAAGAAGGTCCTCCCAATACAATTCAAGAAGATAGTAGAAGCCCACATAGTCCATCTATCCAACAACACATTGAGCACCCTGATGACAATGTATTACCTGAAATTTATAGAATCCCATATAGATACAGTGGCAAAGTTTTTTGCCTTAGGAGATCAAAGAAACCTAGATACATACCTAGGATTGTGCAACAGCCACCTGCTGGATATGGTGACTTCACAAATACAACCTCAGGAGTTGTAGCAATCAATGTAATCTTTTGCTCATTTCCATTAACTTTTAAATGATTTAAATTGTCTTTGTCAATTACTAATTAGGGTTTGTATAATGATATATGCAACCTAAGACTACTTCTCAAAGGGTGATATATAATGAGGGCTTAGTGAGGACAAGAAATGAACTAGAGCCATCATTCATGATTGAAAGAAAGCAAAGAAGAAATAGGGAAATAAATTCATCACACCACTTCAATTAGAGGTAAAATCTTTGTATATTTTAAAATTACTTTGATATTGTACATTGTGATCTAATTATTGTGGAATAACAATTTAATTGTATGTTCCAAGAGAATAAGCAAAAGAAAAAGAAGCAAATTGAAGGTGGTAGCAAGAAAGGGAAAGTGGATTCAAGTTATACTAATAAGGGGGCAAGCAAAAAGAAGCAAAAAAGCCAGATTAGACAAAAGAGCAATACAGAGCCATCATGCCCAAATTTAACACAAGAATCAACTGCAAGGGGGCGAAATTGATATAGAATGCTATACACATTATGTTTGTCTCATTGTATTATGCTTAATTCAATAAATAGTGCTAGTTTTGTCAACTTCAGAATGTACTTTTGTGGTTATCAGAAAACATCTTGAAGTTCATGTACTTTTTTTGGTTTATGGGAAAACAAATTTAATTGTAATTTTGACACCTTTTGGTTAATGTTAATATATTTATCTTTTATTTTGCTGAGAATGGCAATGTCACCCTATTGAAATTTTAATGCTTGAGTTTGTGTTTAAACTTGTAATTTTGGTGATATATTTTGGTGGATCCATATCATGCATGTCTAGTGTTATGAGTATACTATTATAAGCATTTAAGCTGGGTTTAGGTGTAACAACCTAGGTAAGGCTTAGATTTAAAGGTCTAATTAAGTTATGAAATCATTTAATTGTGAGGTCTTTTACATGTTCATTATGTTATATTGGGATTTAATCATAAACCAATAGAGAATTCATATAGATAAAATTAATATTAGTGTATTTAGAGATTTTTTATTGTAGGACATATTAATTAAAGTAGAGAATTGACATAAAAGGGAAAGATGAAAATTTTAAATGAATAACCAATAAGTGAATATAGTAAATTTAATAAGTATAAAACATTACAATTGTGGGTTAAATTTCAATGTAAGGGTCGGCCATGTAGGGTAAAAAGAAGGAAAAAATTATTTTTATTTTGATAAATAAGTAAACTAGATGATTAAATGGAGATAAGTCCCATTTGACAAATAAAAGTCAAAATTTTAATACAATTAAATAAATTTACTATAACAAAATTGTTGATCATTATCTATATATATTATTATTACAAAAATAGAAAATAGTTAATAGATTTTAACCATTGGATTTAAGTAAGTGGATCACCACCATTCAAATGTGATGATTATGTATAAAAGCTAGAAAATTTCATCATCTTTCTCACTTCTCATTTTTTTAAGCTAAAATTTGAAAACACTAAGTTCTCTCTACATAAATCAACCGGTCATCCAAGCTCTCCATCAAAGAAATCAAGTTTCTTTAAGGTAATCTCTAAAATTAAGTTTAAATTTCAAGTTTAGAATGATTAGGAGTGTGATTGTTGTTTGATTTGTAAAATTTCCTTCTTCCTTTCTTGATGTGAATTTCAGCCTATTGGGTGAGAAAGGGGAAGAAGTTTTGTTTATTTAATTTAAGTGCTAATTGAGATGATCAAGGATAGGAATTAAGGTTTATTGTGTGGAAATTGAAAGAAATCAACAAAATAAAAATTTGAAGTAAGGAATCCTATGGTTTGGCCTATTGAGTAATTTTTGATTTGATATTGATTTTATGATGTTAATGGTAAATTAGACTCTTTAAGATATCAATTGATTAATTCTTGAATCAATTTGAAGATTTGATAACAAATGGAAAAATTTCCAATTCATAGAATTGGATGAATTAGGGGTTTTGAGTTTAGATGAAATTAAATGCAATTGATAATGAAAAATTGATTTAGTATATTTTAATTGAGTTAATTGAATTTCAATTTGAAAAATTGGAACAAAGATTGGAAGGAATGGCTACTTTAGGGTTCGGCCAAGGGATGAAATAAGATTTGAATTTGATAACCATGTAACTAGTGTTTGATTTAGGTTACATTAGGTGTTAATTGAATGAATATTAATTTAATTGAAAATTAAGTGATGAAAATGTAATTTTCCTTAGTTAAAAGATTGGTTAACCTTAGAAATTTGAAACTAATATAGTTAAAATTAATTTGAGTATGAAATAACTTCAATTGAAAGCTAAGTGAATAAATTAGAAATTAATTTGGGAAAATAATAAGTTATAGACTTTTTCCCAAATTGAGCCTAATAAAATAAATTAATGATATAGTAGAAAATTAACATATAAATCATATTAAAGAGGATGGAATTTAATCATAATGATCATTCCAAAGTAATGGAATTGATATGTGTAATGTAGAATCAAAGAATAAAGAAAAAGGAGAATCGAGTTTCTCGGGAGGTTGTGAGCATCCTTTCTGTTTGTGCTAGTACCGGGAGCTAATGAATCCGAAGTGAGTATTTAATAATATAATATAGTATGTATATCCTTGATTGAGACCATGATTGCTTTAAATTTCCATAAATAATATTCGATCTTCCTACTGATTAATAAAGGGTCATTTACTCGAAACAATTCTAAAGTACTGATCATTGAACAATTACTATTGATTTCAACTGTTTATGTACTGAAATCAATTATACTGCAAACCTTACTCTTACTGTAAAGCAAAAATACCCATTTGATGTGGGTTACATTAGACCTTGTGCACATGGTATGCCTGCGGATAGGGTGAGCGTATTCGAACCCTAGCTGGGAAGGGTAATCCTAGCCATAAGACCTGATCAGTCTTATGTAACTGTTTACTGTTATTACTAGAGAGCAAGGCTTAGGCTGGTACTCTCAATTTCACTAGGATACACACCATCTCCATATTACTGATTACTACTAAAAGAAAATATCACTGTATACCGAACATACATTGTTATTGCATATGATCTCATTTATTCTCATTAAATTCCTTCTACCGTCATACTGAGCCTATTTATTTTTGCTGCTGTCTTTATATTATATTATTATTTACTCACTGAACCTGTTTCAAATTTTAGTAGTTCATTATTTTTTAGGGGCTTTAGAGAAGTCAGCAAGGTAACTTCCAAGTTCTAGTACTTCACTTGGAGAGTGTCTTGCATACTGGGTTGTTTATATAAATTTTGTTCATTCTTCAGTATTTAAAGCTCCATGGTACTAAAGTAAATATTGTATAATTAATACCAGTGATCAAACAAAATATATATATATATATATATATATATATATATATATATATATATATATATATATATATATATATATAATGTATTTAGTAATGTGTATTGTAATTATTGATATTTAGCGAAAGATAAATATATAAGTATCAAAGTATATGGACTTGATGGTATCCGTGGTTTAGATTCAGGGTACTGAGTATTGATTTATTGATAATTAGTATTATTTACTGGATTCTACGGGTTTTGGTGACTTTAAGTCTCCCTAAGCCCTATGATCGTTACACCCCAAAATGTGGAGTGTGACAGAGTGATATCAGAGCATAATAAAATAAAAAAATCAGTCTAACATAGACTATAACTGTGTCTTATGGTTAGAGTACCATAGAGTATAGGACTTCGTTTTGTCTTTGAGTTATCATTAAGGTAGATCAACGTACCGAAATCTATAAATCTCTGTGTGATTTATTGTTATAAGTCTATGATTTTACTATACTATTATAGGTATATAAATGCGATATGTGGTTTGATAATACTATAAAACTATGAAATAATGTTCTTATTGAGTGAAATATACTGTTATATGTAGATGCCACCAAAAAGAAAGCGATCACTGGATAGGGAGATGCCTGATGCTATTTCTAGTTCTAGGGAATGTGATTGTCTGATGGATCCTGTAGAAGAGGAGCCTCAATATTGTTCTTATTGAGTGAAATATACTATTATATGTAGATGCCACCAAAAAGAAAGCGACCACTGGATAGGGAGATGCTTGATGCTATTTCTAGTTCTAGGGAATATGATTGTCTGATGGATCTTGTAGAAGAGGAGCCCCAGTGGGCGAAAGATTTGAAGCTTAGAATAACACATTTGGAGGAGGATCAAGTAGTGAATAGGAAAAAGAATGCAGGTCTGAAAAGACAAATTTTAGCTTTATGGAGGAGATGTCATAAAGTTCAGAGAGATATGTTATGGTTAAGAAGACAATTTGAGAGGTGGTGTACAGCTATTACGAGAGAATCTGGATGGGCGTTTCGACCAGTACCGTATTTGTGTATGGCTTGTGGGAGAGAGGGCCATACTACAGAGGATTGCCCTACCAGATATCAGTTTACTCCTGCTAGTTTGAGGTCTACTGCACGTGTCATTCGAGGAGTCACTAGGAGTGGTACTGCTTCAGAGTATTGAGGTTCTGATAGAGAAAATGTTACTCCATAGAGGTGTGAGGCCTCGCCCGAGCACCGGTCCGATCCGCTAGAGGGGGATCGAAATGCTCATTCGGGTCTGGTCTCACGAATGGAACCCTCGGGTTCGGATTTGTTTGATTTCTGAAAATTTGACTTTGGGAGTCGCCACCTTAATTTATTTTTAATTGGGAAAAGTTTAAGGAAAAAACCCATTTTATGACTTCAAGTTATTGTCCAATGAAAAAGCACACTAGCCTCGATTACCAAAGAGGATTCGGGGACTAGGTTTT
>CATKHJ010253261.1:0-16807 GCA_949750685.1 Vernicia montana
TATAGTATTACTAATATATTTTTTTATATTTATAAAATTCATAAATAATAGTTGAAAAATAAGAATAAATTTATTTAGAAAATGTTAACAGATTCAGACATACAAAGTATCAACCAAATAAAATTAAAATGTAAATACGCCTAATATATTAAAAATGTTCTGCAATTTTATTTAATAAAATATTAAAAAATTTAGCATACATAAAAGTATGAGAGTACTTAAATAAATTTCTTTAGAGTTGTAATGATGTTAAAGAATTATAAAAAAAGAGTGATAAAATTAAAAATCATTATACATGTGTGTGTGTGTGTGTGTGTGTGTATATACTTTTTTTATTAAAAATAATTATGTAAATATAATATTGGGTCCCTACGAGGACGAGGATGTGGATCTCCGCAGGGTGGGGAATACACTCTCCATCCCCGCCTCATTCCCGCTAACGGGGAAGAAATTTCTCCCATCTCCATTCCCATGAGGATAAAATTTGAGAAATCTCCGCTCCGTTCGGAGCAAATCTCCACAGAAAATGGGAATTTTCCGTCCATTGTCATCCCTAAAATAGACTATGATTAGATTTTTAACTCATAGGTTGTCATTTTTAAAGATGACTCTAATAATATTAGGTTAAAACTCATAAATAATGAAATGCATAGTGTACATAAAAACGTTTAATTAAAGTGTTTGATTTAATTATTGAAAGCTAATTGATAATTTTGTAACTAATATATAGCTTATTTGGATTTATGCAATTTATAGACTATATTACTCCTATTAACAAAAAAAAATCTTCAAATTAATTTTTTATGAGATTACTTTATTATTATTTTTAAATAATAATAAATAGTTATATACAATAATAATTTTTAATGAAAAATAGCTGAACTCAAATGTTTAAATAAAAATAAGTGTATTTTTTTTTAATGTTAGATAAAAATAAATAAATAAAAAAGAAACAACCGCTTTTTTAAGTGTATATAATTATTATTTTACAGAATAAGGTTTTACTTTCTGTATTCAATCCAATTTTATTCTAATAGAACACAACAACAGTGTCAAAAAAAATGAACACAACAAAAAGATTTCATAACTTTTTATTAATAAGTGGGACTGTAATGTGAATTTTTATTTATTTTAGAAAATTTATTTCCGTACAAAAATATAATTATTTAATTCGATTTGCTATATTTGTATTTAATAGAAATTTGAATCATTATCATTATTTTTAAAATATATTATTTAATTATATTTTTATTATATTTATATTTAAGTAATAAAAAATTTTGTACATCGAAATTTCGTGAAATAAAATATCTTTATGAAATTAATAAATTATGTTTTGATTTATTATGGTTATTTATAAAGGATTATTTTTCAAAAAAATTAAGAAAATATTGATTTTAATTTTGGTTATTTAAGTTTAAAGTTATTATTATTATTATTATTATTAAAATAAAAAAAATATTTATGTATATGTTTCATCTGATTGGTCCATTTCAATAATGGACCAATCTGATCAAAGGAAGAGAAATAACAGGAGAGAGGGAGAGAGAGAGAGAGGGAGTGGCTGTGAGTGGCGAAACCACCGCTTCTGGCCACTGCACTCCGTCACAGCCACTACCATATTGTTGTCCACTTTCCGGCGACCTCACCAGCACCAGTCCCGCTGTGAATGGTCACTGGTAGACGACGAACGCGCTAGTAATAGCTCCACCGGCATCGAAGACTTTTAGGCGAGATTCCGGCCGATCCTGGCAACCATTTAAAGTAATCTTAGTACCAATTTGAAGCTCGTGAGCCCAGGAGTATTTTGGTACCTACCTAGACCGGTGAGGACGTCGGTAGCCGCCGAGATTGAAGAAAGAAATTTTTTGCCTCCGCAACTTTCAAGGCGTTTTCCAGCAAATCTAGAGAAAGTGAAGTGACACTGCCGATAGTTTTGGGATCAGTGGCTCGTGATCTACAAGATGGTGTAAACAGCGCTTCCATCCTCCACCATTGGCGGCGGCGCGTAGCCAGCCGGTCACCAGCGAGTGGACCCCATGCGCCGTCGATTATCTAGAAATTCCAGTGAGCTGCATTTTACCCGTACATTGCGATTCCAAAGCTAGTTTGTAGAAATTCGACTCCGGTAAACCTAGAACGCTATTTTAATGATTTATTTCAGTGTTTTAAATTTCCAGAAAATGATTATTTTGCGTGCACTCATATGTATTTAGGTTTAAATTAATAATTGAAATTGATTATGAGATTATATGAGTTTGTTTGAGTTGAATTACTATTATTTATAATTTTCTCTTAATTATATAGTTAATTGTTAATAAGTGAGATTAATTAAAATAATTATATATTCATAAGTTAAATTTATGTTCTTTGAATTAATAGATGAATTCGCAATTTTTATGGATTTCTATGAATTTGTTTATATGATGTTTATATATATATATATATTGTTTTACTTTGAATATAGAAATGAATTATTAATTTTCTTTTATAATTGATTATTAACAAGTTAAATTTAATTATATAAGTTTTATATTATTTTGAAAAGGATTATTGAATCGAATCAATTTTATAAGGATTCCAATTTAGGAAATATTTTTTTTATGTAAAAGAATGAATTTGAAATTTATGTGTGACTTTAAAAAATGTTTTCGATTTGTATGATATTTTCTAAGGTTGGAAAAATATGAATTTTGATATATAGTTTATTAACTAAAATAATTTTATTAAAAAGAATGTTTATGAATTGAGTTTGATTTTGATTGATGAATTGAAATTGTGATGATTGTTGAGTTGGAAACTCAGGAGGGGTTGATGAGTTGTATTTGATTATTGTGAGCCTTGATGGCAAATTTAGAAGTATTTATTTTTTCTGTTTCAGTGGGGTTAAGTCCTAGTTATAGGGGAAACTCTGCCGAAATTTCGGTAGAATTTTAAGAGTCATTTGGGTTGTTCTTATTCTAATAATCTTCTTGTTATTCAGTATTGGCATTTTAGGCTTCTATCTAGTTAGTTGTCAACCGACACTTCGAGGAGAGCTAGTTGGGTTTTGTCAAGTTTGTGACTTATATAGCTTAATGTAACACTCTATTCCTTTTATTTAATTAATATTTCACTTGCATACATGCATTGATTGTTTGGATATATATATATATATAATTATGCGTTATGAATATAAATTAAGCATTCTAGCATATGTATATGATTGTTTTGTTGTAGTTGTATTGCATATTATTTGTGTTTATATATATATATATATATAATTATGCGTTATGAATATAAATTAAGCATTCTAGCATATGTATATGATTGTTTTGTTGTAGTTGTGTTGCATATTATTTGTGTTTGTTCAGATAGGGTTAGGATGACATAGGACCACACATGATTGTGATTATAATTATGATATGATGATTATGGTTTGATGAGCTATGACTGGTGTATACCGGTTTGGGAGCTTGCTCATCGCTCGACGCTGCTGCTAGTCGGATCGGTGCTGCGTGGCTTAGGCCATGGATGGCTGGAACCCTATGTATTAGATTTTAAGAGACAGTACTTGGATTCAAAGAGCCATGATAGGGGGATCGGCTCCCCATATTGAGGTTAGTGTGGTTCCTATCGACTAATTTCTATCATTGGTTGATTATGTGGTTGTTTGTCTGGTTGGCATCATGCATTAGCATTTCCGATATTCGGATAACATATTATATTAATAACTATATAGCTCATTGAGTCGAACGTTCATTCATGTTCAATATTTTTCCCCAAGTTACAAGTTGAGTTTGAGAAGTAAATTCTAGTCCAGTATTCCTGCCTTCCATCTTTCGGCAGTAGAATGTATTTCATTACTCAGTTATATAATTAATATTATATTATTCTGTTTTTTAAATCTAGCACTCCACATGGTTATTTTCTTTTATTTAAAATTTTATTTTTATTCGTTAGTAGTTTAGTTTCTTTTGAACTTGATGAGTTGTTTTGTTAAGTAAGAACCTGATGATGATAATGTTGTTATAATTGATGATTGCCCTGAGTGGTATTGTTATGATGTTTGGTTGGTTCTGCTTAACAGGTGAGCCCATAGTTCCCGTTTTGTAACAGTTATAGCTGTCACATTGATTGTTTTGTCGTTTAGTGAGTAATTAGACTTACTACGGGTTCTGAAAATCTTATATTTTCTCGTTCCCTAGTGCCGGTCAGGTGCCTTCAGGTCCAAGTCGTGACACACTTATTAATAGCTAAACTCAAATAGTAAAAGTAGAAGTTAGAATATAAGAGCATCTCCAACTCTTTATTTTAAAGAGTTATTCCATAAAATAAGAGTACAACAATCTCTTTATTTTTTCAGATATAAAGTAAAAAATTAATTTGGCTCCCCTAATTTAAAGAGTCAAATTTCACTTTTTATTCTAATTTTAATTAATACACTACAAGTTTCTATATACTTTATTAATTGTTTTTTTAACTCTTTATTATAATTGGTTGAATTTATAAAGAAAAATAAAGGAAAATTAATGAAATAAAAAGAGGGAAATATAGTATAAAGAAAAGGAGGAAAAAAAATTAAAACTATTAATATTTATGGAAAAAAAGTGAAATGAAGAAAAAATATAATGAGTCCATTAAATTAAAAAAAAAAATTCACTTTTTATATTTAAATATACTCTTTATAATAATGCTATTTAAAATAAAAAAAAATTCCCATTGGAATGTTATAATAACACTATTCAAGTGGGACCGCTCACACTCACACGGCAAAAAGAGCATCTCTTATAACTTTGTTATAGCATGTATTTTAGTGGAGTACCCATACGGATGGAGTACCACCTAAATTGCCATTTTGGAAACATTATAAAAAGAAAACAAATTTCATGCAGTGAATCACTACAGTGCTACCGGTAAAATAAAAAAATTACTCCGTATGTTTCAAAATATTATTTAAGATTTCGATACACGGATTAAAAAAATTATTAAATTATTTTAATTCTAAAATAAAAAAGACAAATATTTTTTTTTTTATTTTGATATAGACTTGTAGAAAAATAAAAACAATAAATGAAAATGTTTAGTAGATAAATAAAGGAGAGTCAAATTGAAAAAAGAAATAATAAATATATTTTTAAAATCTTAAAAGGACATATTTTTGAAAAAAAAAATCTTTTAAATAACACATATTTTGAAATGGATAGAGTAATATATTTAAAGTAATATATTTAATTTTTAAGATTTATAATTAAAAGTTTGCTTTTAAGTTATAAGCTAGAAATTTTATTTTTTAACTCAAAACTGACTTTTCATAAGATATATCATTGAACTTCAGAAAATGAGTTTAAATTTTAAATGGGCTAACTAGCTATTTGAATATATTAAAACTTATTTAATTAAACTTCTATCAATTCAACTAAAATTTTAATTTCTAAATAAAAGATTATTTTTTTTATTTTCTTTTTGGAGCATTATAAAATTAAAAAAAAGAAAGTTTATGGGGGTGAACAATGATAATATTGTTAGTATTTTTTAATAATATATACTAGTTAGTAAGAGTTTTGAAAAATATTGGGGGAGAAATTGTTGCCCCACCCTACAGGGATCTGCCAGTTTCTCTATTTATAATTATACACATGAAGAAAAATAATAAAAAAAATTACTTAAAGAAATTATATTGTGTTATTAATATATATTTTATATGTGTTTATTAAAAATAGTAATTATACATTATGCATAAAATATTTCATATGACAAAAATAATATACATGTCTTTTTTCGTTGTTTAATAATTTGACTATAATTTTAAAGGTTGAATTATTAAATATTAGATAATTAATTGCAACTAATGATCACTAACTATTTGATGGGCCTTTTTTTCTAGTCTGATTGAAACCGGAGTGTCGCAAGGCCCAAAGGCTCCCATCAGGACAGGACTTTAGTGTTTTGGCTTGAGTGTGTTGTTGTATGCCAGCTATTGGGTTTAGGCTTTCCTAGAAAGGAGCACGTCTAGTCTAGGTTTGGAAGATGTGTGATGATTGGATAGGATAGGATATGATAGGATATGGTAGGATGCATGCGATGAGTTGAGGTAGTGGTTCTTAGTGGGTATTGGAAGTACACATGTGGACACTTGATTTTCGATCCCCGAAGTCCAATGAGGCAGGTAATAGCCTCTTCTATAAAGAGATGAGTTCACAAGTCTTGATTCTAAGGTTTTTGGAAGATAAAACTAAACCGAGAAGCAACGAATGAGAAAACTTTCGAAATCTTAGAAATTTGCTTTAAGAAGGGGTGCAGGCCTAAGCTTGCTCTCCATGTGAGGGATTTTTTTTATGGAGTTTTAGAATTCCACGCATAAGGCACAGGCCCAGGCTTGTGCCCCATCTACTCAGTCCAACTTTCCTTTTCTAAAAATGTTCCTATCTGATTTCCTTCTTAATCTGTTCAAAACCTCATATGGTAAGAGAATATTCGGGGGAATTCTTTCCTAAACAGAAAATAAGATTTATTTCCTAATCTATAAAATCTTTCAAAAAAAGGATGTTGCCCAATATGTACCAAAAAGGGGAGTTGAATTGGTGGGTAAATAAAAAATTTAATGAACAAAGAGTAGGAAAAAGAAAGAACATAAGAATTTATAGTGGTTCAAATTATAACCAATTCTACATCCACTCCCCAGCCTTAATTGGGTATTTCACTATCTATGAAGTTTTACCAAGTTCACTCTCAACTTAGTGTTTAAGCTCACACCAAACTTTACAAGTGTTTTCCCAAGGCTCACACTCAAACTTTACAAGTGTTTTCCCAAGGCTCACACTCAAACCTCTCAAGTGTTTTCACTAAATTCACACTCAAATCTAAACAAGAGTTTTACTAAGGCTCACTCTCAAACTAACATGTATTTTGTGGCTAACACCCAACCCTTTGAGCAATGAATGCTCTTACAATAAACACAAATGTGTTAAATAAGGTTTAAGGCTTAAAAAAATTAAGATACAAGAGTTTGGCCACTTAGAGAAGTTCTTGGTTATTAATGAAGGCTTTTGGAGGGAGTATTTATAGCCTTTCAATACCAAAGAGCCGTTACAAATAGGGCTTGGCCAAATCTCTCCCTAACAACTAGAAAATCCTTCATTAAATGCATTGTCAGAGTTGAATAGAAGTCGCAAAGCCTTAATCACGGTCGTTATGTCCTTTTTGCGGACGCTACTGCTGAATTGCGGTCGAAATCTTCATATGACTCAACGGCTAGTGACACATGACAAATCTTCATTGCTTGTTCAATATGACCGTTGGAGCTTTTCTCAGTTGTACGAATATTGCGGTCGCTACTGCTTGGTTGCGGTCGCAATATCTCTTTCTCACTTAGAGTTGCAATTGCGACTCTCACCACGAACCTCTCTGGACCTCAAACAAATTTAGCCTGCTTTGCTTTGAATTAAGTAGCGGTTGCGACTTCCCTATTACGGGCGTTATTCAATGGTTGCGAGCGCAACTTATAAGTTGAGCAGAATACTTAGAGATTCTTCTAAATTCTTGATTCCCAAGTGTTCCTAATGCATTTTATCTATAAAAATACACATAGATAAAACATTAGTACAATTCAATTTGATTGTTAAGAACAAAATAGAGATTGACTAAATTGAACACCTAATTTAGGTCAACAAAGGAAATTATCTTTCCTTCCTAAATTGAAAAGGGGCTTCAACCTATAAATAGAGGCTGAAGCTTCCCTTCAAAGGGTTCTAGTTTTTTAGAAAGGCTAGAGGATCTTTTTAAAAGTGAGGAACAAAACAACAAAGAGAGAAAGAGAGGACATTTTAAGCAAAACCAAAAGCATAATCTCCGAGAACCTAAGAACCGAAACCTATAAATGAATCTCGTGATCGAGAAAAGGTAAACAGTACTTGAAGCCACTGAGGGATGAAATCCGACAATCTGGGATTCCCGATGCATTCAAATTGTCTTGAATTGCCATGAGATAGGTTGCAATGAGTGGATTCTTCATTATTTACTTATATTGATTTTATTATGTTGTTATTCATACATCATTATAGTTTTTAACGTTTATTGCATGTTCTGATATCCTTGATAATATTCATGTCTGATTCATAGTGGTTTGTACTAGCAAAGATGATCAAGACCAGTTCTTGATTCATCGTGCTTAGGTGATTGTTTTTTAGTTCCTTTAAATTCAATCTTATTTGGTTTTTTAGTCGTTAATATGAATTTGATTGAATATCAATCTCCAACCAATAAATGGTTTAATGGTGTAAAGGATTTGGACATGAAATGGCAGTGTATGGTAAGGACAAGTTAAAACTCAGGGTTTCTGGCCTTATGGGACGCAACCCAGGCCATGTGCCCCTTGGCCTTCATTTTCTTCTAATTTCTTTTTCTGTTTTAATTGTTTAATAATTTCTTTTATTTTTAGTAAGTTTTAATTACATTTGAGCTCATGCAGAAGAGGCGGTAAAGGTGCATAAGCGAAAGAAACAAAAGCGAGGCTGAAATAGGATTTGTTCTTGAAGAGCATAGGAACATGGGAGCATAGCCTGGCCTGTGCCTTATCAATAGGGTGCACACCAGGGCACGCGCCCCATGCGTGCCTTTTCCTTTTGTATTTATCTTCTATTTGATTTATTTTTATTTATTTTCACCTCTTTTCCTTCTGGATTTATATGTAATATGTAATAATGAGAAATAGTGGATAATTCCTTATCCCCTACAGTAATTAGGGTTAGACTTTAGGTTTATTTTGATGGTCTAATTTAAAACAACTTGGTAAGTTTACATTTCTGTTTAAATTTGCATGAAATTGAGAATTAAGTTGGATAGTAATTAGGTTCATTATTATTATTGCTCGTGTTGTTAAGTTAATTAATTGAATGATTTGGTTTGAACTGTAATTACATGATATAATTGTCATTAATTAAAGCCCATTAAGCCCAACTAAATCCTAAATTGAAATTAAATCAGTAAGTGGAAGCCAGGCTCACAATTGGGCAGGTTTGGGTATCTAACACCTTCCCAAGTCTGTACCTAACTTCCTTACCCAGATCACTAGACTAAGGTGGTTAGGTAAGAAGCAAGGAATCCTCATAGTTTATAAAAACTACGTGGTGACTTCATTCTCTATTTGGGCCTCGACCCAATTCATCTTCCCCCAACTCTAAGTTGGAAAGTAATGCAGAGTCCATCCATCTAGGGCTAGAAAACTGGTCGCAATAATAGAGGTGCAGAACCTCGCACTTATGGAATGATGCGAACCTCGTTGAGTAGAGGTGTTGACCTTGCTGGATGGAACATCATTGACCTCGCTGGATTAAGGTGTTGACCTCGTTAGATAGAACGGTATTGACCTCGCTAGATGGAGTTGTTGACCTTGCTGGAGGGAACAGTGTTGACCTCGCTGAGTGGAGGTGTTGACCTTTGGAAAGTCTGGAGTTATGCATTTGAGAAGTGGCGGTTGGATCTAAGCCTGCATGGCAAAGACAAAACAAAATTAGGAGGACTACGCCAAACCTATGACCTGGTGCAGGTCCTTCAATACTTAAATCAGTGTGACTGCATGTACGAAGTTAAAAGTTTGGGGAGAACGTGAACTTGAAGATAATGTCATGACTTATTTGAGTGAGAGGGATTGGAGATTCTCATTGTGACCTTTCCTAGTGGGGAAGAAGGTTTTTGGGCGCTGGACTCCAACGAGTGACCAACTCAAGAGGAAATGACAGTCTACAGTGGATGATCGAGGGATTGCTCTATTAGAGAGGTGCTTCCTAGAGGTCGAGTGGCTCAGGAAGTGTACGAAGTTACCTCTAGGAGGTTCTGTTCTCTAGTAGAGAGGAAGTGTCCTTGTGGAGAAGGAAATGACCGGCCAGTGAATCCTTCTGAGTTGTGGAACCAGTGGCCAGTTAAAGAGCTCCCTTTGAGTTAGAGAACTCTGACTTTTATAGGAGTTCTGAGTTGTATGGTGGTAGGTGTGAACTCTCAATTTTACACCCTTAAGATGCTGCTGCAACTTGACACCTGCCAAATTTCGTGTGCTACGCATAGCCGGTACGGCGATCCCGCTAGCCGGTTAGCGGGCAGGGGTCGAGGGGGCAGCACCCCCTTAAAAAAATGGATTTTCAAGCATAATATTACAAGGAGACTGACACTTTTCCGATCCTGACCAGACTTTCTGTACCAAACAACGCTTTCCCAAAACTAACCAGATTTTTCCTAAAACTGACTGCCAAAATGTTCGATAATTAATTTTGGATCTACTGCCACTGACCGGTAATTTTTCAGACTTCAGAATACCCCAAAAACTGACTGGAACTCCCAAAAACTGCCCGAAACTCCCAAAAACCGAACTAGAGGGCGAGCAGCCCGAAAATAGGGCCACCTCGCAGACATCCGCGAGGCCGCCTTAAGGACGCCGCTAGGCGCATCCGCACTGACGCACCTACTGCGCGTCAGTGTAAACGCATGTCAGATACGTCAACACAGGTCTGACACGTCTGACCGTCCGCCTGCTCTCCTGGCGGACGCGCGTGGCTCTAACTTGCATCCGCGAGGCCTTCTCGCGGCTGTCCCCATTTTCGCGAAATGACCCTTTTGCCCCTCATTTTTTTCATTTTTTAGGCCCTTTTTGGTCTTTTCCACCCCCCATATGCTCCTATAAATATCCCCTTCTATTCCTTTTCAAGACACACCTTAGAGCCTTTGTTGATAGTTATCCAATTGCTCTCTTCTCTCTCTCTCTCTCTAATTAGTTTTCTCACTCATTTTGAGTAATTTCAATTAGTTAATTAATTAAAAATCAATTTAATTAATTAATTAATCTTTCAATTAGTTTTCACTCATTTTGAATTAGTTAATTAATTAAAAATTAATTTTAATTAATTAATTTTTTAATTAGTCTTCACTCAATCTGATTAATTAATCATTTTAATTAATCACTTTAATTAATTAATTTTTTTAATTAATTAAGCAACCAAATCATCAAATTAATTTCCTTCGATATTAATTTAAATCCATCATCTAAAACCGATAAAACAGTATTTCGGTCCGGAAAATCACTCCGTCCACTCAAAATCCCCCCAAAGAGAAGGTACATCATCTTCTCTCACCAACTCCAAAATCTCCCCAAATCAAATCAAATCAATCTGATCAATTCCTAAACCCCTCCACCTCATAGTGGAATGAATCACGTGGATTTTGATCCCCATTCAATGGGGTACGTAGGCAAGCTTGGAATTTAAATCCAAGTTTCAAATCCAATTCTCAATCAATTCCCTTCCTCTTTTATTTTTAAATGTCAATCCATTGTACATGTAAATTTTAAATAATGTTTTTAGTTAATTCAATTATTTTGGAGTAAAAGAGCGATCTTGTAATTTTTCTAGTATCCATAAGGGCTAGAGGAAATATTCTCCTTTGCTTTGTAGATGTTTAAATACTTACTCTTTATTTTTTCATATATTTCATAATTATGTCATGCTCATGCATTATAAATGGTCATTAATACTTGTCATCTATGAAATCATTTTTCAAGTCAAATTAAAATTAAGAGCCAAATCGATATTATTTAAAACCAAATACCTAATTTCCGAGCTCAATTTGGTTCGAAGATTAGTGATTTTATTCTTGGGTAAATTAATCAAAGATTAATAAATTGGAGTCAAATTGGATTTTTCCTTAATTTTTCCATTTAAATAAATTAGGATGGGGACTCTCGAATCGTTTTCAAAAATCAAAAATCAATTTTTCGAGGCGATAGCCGCTTTCAATCGTGAGCACCGAAACTCGTACCTTAACCTCCCTTAAAAATCGCTTAGCCTTTCCTTACGGCATTCCCGAGCAAGGGGAGGGGCGTTCGGGCGAAACCTCACAGTTGACGACTCCACTGGGAACTAGTTGCCACCCTTTTTCAATAAAAGGAAAAGCAAACAAGAGGATTACTATTTGGTTAGGATTTTTTTCCAAAATAATCTCCATTTGGCACTTAAATTTAAATTGACTTTCATGCATCACTTTGCATAATAAAGGCTCCTTGCCTAAACTAGATTTAGGAAAAATTTTGGATGGCAAGTAGCATTTGCTCGACAACTCTCTTTGAGTATGTTGGGAGATAGCGAAAGCATTCCACCCCGCGATGAATCCCCGATTATTTCGGTGGTGTAACGAGCAATTCGTACTGTTGGACCCACGCAAGTCTCTTTGACTCATATGTGGTTAGGTATATTGATGCTCTAGTGGGACGGGGACCTTAAAACCAAGCTACTCTTCACCCTTGTGCATATAGTTGCCTTAGTCTTAGACTTTAGGTTCCGTGGACCATAATAATCAAGACCTTGTGCATATACCCATGAAACCTTTTTGGCATGCATCACGACATAACTATGCATACAAACCTCGAGTCTATGTTATGCCTTGAACCAATTCTTATCACCCTGTAAACCAAAATCGGTGGTCTGTCACCCAAAAAACAACACACTCAACCAGTAAACCCGATGAAAGGAATCATTTTCCTGATATACCATTGCATATGTATATCCTTTTTCCAGTGTAATTTCTTACCCTTCCCTTTTCCTTTTCTTTTGAAGGTACCGATGGCCAACCCAATCAACATGGATACCATGAACACCCTCCTCACCAACCTCATTAAAAAGCAAGAGGAGAATTTTCAAGCCAACCTCAATTTTGCCCTCAATATGCAAAAAGCCAATTTTAGCAAAGCTTTAGCCGCTTAACAAACCAATTTCAACCGAGCTCTGACTGCTCAACAAGCCAGCTTCAATAATGCATTGGCCCATCTCACTAAAGCCTTGAGCTCTCAAAAGCAGACCCTGAACCAAATCAAGTCGAATCTAATGGCTTCAAGTCCTTTGACCACACCCCATGTTAATCTGACCAACTTCACATCCCCCATTTTGCTAATCAAACCAAGTCACATCCAATTAATTCAAGTTTCGCCACACCCAATCTTGATCAGACCAACACCGTAACTCCTTCCATGATTAATCAGCCCGACACCTCCCCTTTCTCGACCAACACCACATTTGGTCCCACTGCTGCAACCATATCAACTCTTATCATTGGCCTTACCCATGATAGAGAAGTGTCCAAAAATGCCACCCAACTAATCCCAATCACTCATGCCAACCCAACCCCTGTTATTAATCTAACCAATAATGGAAAAGCTCCCAAAAGTTTCATATCGCCAAACACTAAAGTTGACCTTCCTCCTTCCTTGAATCCTTTTCAAGGAATAGGAACCTCTACCCAACAAAACATCAAAAGGCCCATTGAACTACCCTTGAAGTGCAACACCGCTGTGCTTCAGCAAGCTCACACAGTGGGGAAAAGATACAAGAATAACCCTTGTGCTTCCACTTCTATTATCTCCACCAAACAGAAAGGTAGAGAGGCAACTACCATCACCAACCAACAACCTTATAAATCAGAGAGAATGAAGTTCATTGATTTAGGTATTCCCTTGAGCACAGGTTACAAGATGGCCCTTGAAGCCGACATGGTTAGGCCTCTGGAACCGAAAGCACCCCCTAGCCATCCATTAAGAAACTACAAGCCTAATGAATACTGCGAGTACCACCAAGGAGCTGGGCACGAAACTGACATGTGCAAGAGCTTAAAGTATCGAATCTAAAATCTCATTGACAATGGAGATATCCTTCCTCCAGAACTCGTACTCAATGTACCTATCAACCTTAAGGACATTATCAATTCCCTCAAAAGCGAACCTACCCAGTGACTAGCACTTTGAGGAGAACATTGGCCTAGCTGACGTGCCCTTGTTCGAGCCAAACAATCAAGTTGAGTCCAGTCAATCCTGAGTCTGAGTTCGAGTCTGTCAAGTCCTATGCTTCTTTTTTTTTTTTGAGTCGAAGTTAGAGTCGGAATTTGTCTAGTCATGTTTCTTTTTGGATCTGTAATTGACCAGAGTCAGAATTTGCTAAGTTTAGTTTTCCTTTTGAGTTTGTCTTTAAATTTTGATACTACTTTTAATAAAAAGTTTGAATTTTATCTTTCATCGTATATCTCATGTGCTTTCTTTCTTCCAGCCTGAATGATACACCAAAAAAAATATATCAATAAATAAATAAAAATGAAAAAGTCAAAGAATCTATTAATTACGGCATAGAGGAAAAAAATATAAAATTACATACATTGCATCTGCATATCATGATACACAAGCATTGATTGAAAAAGTTCGTTAGTTCTTGGACTATTTTGCATGAGAACCCAAGGATATGGTGGGGGTAGATCCAAGCATCGCAGTTCATAAGATCCCGACCTACAAACACATGAAACTTGTTAAGCATAAGCTGCACAGAATGAAGGCAGAATGGCCTTTAAAGATCAAAGAAGAGGTAACCAAACTGTTCGATAGCCAGTTCATCGAACCGATCACTTACCCTTTATGGTTAGCCAACATAGTGCCTCTCCCAAAGAAAGATGAAAAAGTCTACGTATGTGTTGACTACAGCGATCTCAACAAGGCTTGCCCGAAAGATGACTTTCCTTTGTAGACCATATGATCCAAGCATATGATAGGTGCATTAGTGGTCTCCTTGACGAACCTCTACGCGGGTTACAATCAAGTCTAAGTATACCCTCATGACAAGGAAAATATATCTTTCATAACAGAATGGGGCACCTACTGTTATCGAGTCATGCCTTTTGGTATGAAGAATATCGGGGCAATATATCGGCCTCATGTGCCACTGAATCTTATAGCTACACCATGGCTTTTTGCCACGAGGGGCATAGATGTCATCGAAAGAATCTCCCCGAAGTCCTCCAGTGGTCATGAATACATTCTGGTAGCTGTAGACTATTTCACAAAATGGATTGAAGCAGCGCCATATCATGTCTTGAACTCTAAGAAGGTGGCCTATTTCATCCAAACCAATATCCTTTATCAGTTCGGAACCCTCTTCGAGATAATCACTGATAATGGCTCTCACTTTCAGAAAGAAGTAATCTGACTGCTCCAAAAAGAAAGAATCTAGCATCACCGCTCCTTTCCCTACCGACCACAGACTAATGGGGCAGTTGAAGGTGCCAACAAGACCATCAAGACCATTATGCAGAAGACCATTGTGAAGCACAGAAACTGGCATGAGCATCTACCTGCCGCCTTATGGGGGTACAGAACCTCCCTCCGCACTCCTAAAGGGGCAACCCCATATGCTTTGGTCTACGGAATGGAGGTTGTCCTCCCCATTGAAATGCAAATTCGTTCTGCTAGGGTGATGAGAGAAAGCCAACTAAGTGAAGCATAGTGGATTAGAGGCTATCACGACCAGTTGAATGCCATTGATGAAAAGAGAATGGATGCTTTGTACAAGATTCAAAGTTATCAACAAGAAGTTAGATAGACACTCCAACAAAAGGTGAAAGACAGAGATTTGCAAGAAGGGAATCTAGTCCTAAAATGTAATCCGAGCTCCCGTGCACGACCTAAGAAGAAATTTCAAACCAAACTGGGTTGGGCCTTACGTACTCAAGAAGATCCTATCCGACGAAAGCGTCATCCTCATGGACGTGGACGGGAACAAATCCCCCAATCCTTGTAACCTAGATCAACTAAGAGATATTTTGTCTGAATGTAGTGTCTATAGTTAGTTTCTCATATCTTCAAAGCACTATAATCAGAACTACGTGGACTTGATTCTCCCTAAAAAGAAAATGATAGAAAAATGATGTAAGGGATACGTAGGCAGCCCGACTCGGGTGCGGTCCAAATCATAGTAGAAGACTTTTTTTTTTCACATGACAAAACATCTCATTCTCATTTTCTCTGTGCCTAAATGCATCATTCACTTGGTTTTTTTGCCAAAACAAAAAAATATATATAAATAAAAAGAAAATGCTCGCAGAATCCACATCGCCCAAGCCATTTGTGGAAAGCATACATCTCATTTCCAAAACCCCAGCTCCTTGATGAAACCAAACCACCCAAAAGGTCCCATCGTAGACCAAAATCAAAGCATAGTCCTCTCACTATTCAAAGAGAGTCCAATCTCCTAAGCCCAATACCTAAGTTGCCTAACAGATAAGTCAATCCCCTTAAATCAGAATCAACCAAATCTCTTCACTAAAGGATCCTTCACCCGATCAGCCAAGTCTAAAAGTCCTCCACCCAATCATCCAAGCCTAAAGGATCCTCTATCGGATCAGCCAAACCAAAGGGTCCTCCACCGGATCAGCCAAGCCAAAGGGTCCCCCACCGGATCAACCAAGCCAAAGGATCCTCCACCGGATCAGCCAAGTCAAAGGATCCTCCACCCGATCAGCCAAGTCAAAGGATCCTCCACCCGATCAGCTAAGCCAAAGGATCCTCCGCCCGATCAGCTAAGCCAAAGGATCCTTTGCCCGATCAGCCAAGCCAAAAGATCCTCCACCCGATCAGCCAAGCTAAAGGATCCTCCACCCGATCAGCCAAGTCAAGAGGGTTCACCAGATCGATTAAATCAAATCCCTCAAGCCGGCTTGCCATAGGCCAAGGCTCTCCCCTTATCAAAATCTTTTCCAAATCTCTCGAGCAGACTAACCATAGGTCGAGGCTCCCTTTCCTATCCTCCTCACCCAAAAATGTCTAAACACTCACCTAGACATCAAGCTGGTCTCTTTTCTCACCTTCCTAAAATCACCTTTCAGACAACCAATCATTGGTTCAAGGTATTAAGTTTGCATAAACACCTTTCTACTTGAGGTCTAGATTACCTATCATGGTCATCACTCAAAAATATCACAGATTTGTCAGACCTTCCTAAGATAGCCTTAGGAACCCACCAAAGAATCATTT
>CATKHJ010253331.1:0-14311 GCA_949750685.1 Vernicia montana
TTTAAATGCCAAATCGAGATTATTCAAAACTAAAAACCTAGTCCCCGAGCCCAAACTTGGTTTGAAGATTAGTGATTTTATCCTTGGGTAAATTAATCAAAAGATTAATAAAATTGGAGTCAAATTGGGTTTTTCCTTAATTTTCCCATCTAAAATAAATTAGGGTGGCGACTCCCGAATCCTTTTCAAAATCAAATCATTTTTTCGAGGCGATAGCCGCTTCCAATCGTGAGCACCGAAACCCGTTCCTTAACCTCCCTTAAAAATCTCTCTCGCCTTTCCTTAAGGCATTTTCCCCCACGAGCGAGGGGAGGGGCGTTCGGGAGAGGCCTCACAGCAGCCCGACTTGGTTGCTCTCCAAATCATAATACAAAGCATTTTTTGTTCACATGACAAAACATCTCATTCTCTTTTCCTATGTGCCTAAATGTATTACTCACTTGGTTCTTTTGCTAAAACAAAAAAATAATAATAATAAAAAGAAAATGCTTGCTGAGCTAAAAATCCAGAAGGGCAGCTTAGGCAGAAATTAGGGCAAACTCATCGAGTTGAAAACCCAAGAGGGCGACTCAGGCAGAAGTTAGAGCTAAAATAAAATTAAAAAAAAGAGGTGTATCATTCAAATTGGATTCTATCAGGAGTCATGTCAAAATCTATCCGTCATATTCAAAATGAGAAAATGGGTAATGTGTCCTATCTCATTTAAGTGTGTCAAAAGTTTGAGTTTGTCAAGTCAATCCAAATAACTCACCTTCTTTCAATTCTTCATAGCAGTCAAATAACTTTACCCTCCTCAGAGTCGTCTTCCTTTATGTCAATCATTTCTTTCATTGAAAAATCACAAAAGATGAAGAAATTTTTCAGATTCAAATCATCCAAAGTAAAGTTGCCCTTGTCTCTTATTAGGGGCACAACCATAAAGTCATTCACATTCTTTTGAGTCACCTTCGATCAGTCTGTCATCCCTTATTAAGGGCATGATCTCTAAGTCGTGTCTTCCTATGAAAGTGCTCAAGTCACCAAAAGACCCAAACCATTTGGCTCCCTTTCATTCCTAAAAAATCCATCCCAACCTCTATGCCAATCCCATTGAATCCTAAAAGCACCATCTCCAAGAGCCTTCCTAGCCCAAATAATGCATTTTTTCCTTTCCATGAATCATTGTAACAAAACCACAAAGCTCAAGCTACCTGGAAGAACTAGAATCAACCAAACCTCTCGCAGAATCCACATCGCCCAAGCCATTTATGGAAAGCCTACCTCTCATTTCCAAAGCCCCAGCTCCTTGATGAAACCAAGCCACCCGAAAGGTCCCACTGTAGACCAAAATCAAAGCATATCCCTCTCACTATTCAAAGAGAGTCCAATCTCCAAAACCCAAGACCTAGGTTGCGTAACAGATAGGTCAATCCCTTTAAATTATAATCAACTAAATCTCTTCACCCGATCAGCCAAGCCAAAGGATCCTCTACCTGATCAACCAAGTTAAAGGATCCTCCACCCAATCAGCTAAGCCAAAGGATCCTCTACTCGATCAGCTAAGTCAAAAGATCCTTCACTCGATCAGCCAAGTCAAGAGGGCTCACCCGATCAATTAAATCTTATCTCTCGAGCCGACTCACCATAAGTCGAGGCTCTCCTCTTTTTCAAAATCTCTCGGGCCGAATCACCATAGCTCGAGGCTCCCTTTTCCATCCTCCTTTATCTTGGAATCACCCACACCTATCACCCAGAAATGTCTAAACACTCACATAGACATCAAGTTGGTCTATTTTCCCATCTTCCTAAAATCACCTTTTAGATAACCAATCATTGGTTCAAGGTATCTAGTTTTGCATAAACACCTTTCTGCTTAGGGTCTAGATTACCTATCATGGTCATCACTCATAAATATCACAGATTTGTGAGACCTTCCTAAGACAGCCTTAAGAGCCCACCAAATAATCATTTCGTAACATACAAGCCACTTTGTTCCAAGATCATTACATAAAAATTGAATTCATAACATACACAAAGAAAACCTATGAATCCACCTTCTTGCATCCATGCAATCATTCACTACATGCATCATCAAGTTTATCAAAAGGTCCATGAATCCCAAAACATGCATTATCTATGCACAAACATACATGCATGTGTGATCATCCACAGTCATACACCATCATGCATTCTCATCTTCAGAAAATCCCAATATGGCCTTCAAATACTCATGTCTTTCAATCAACTAATAACCTTAGCATAGAACAAAGTTCTCCTTTTTAGACAACCTTTGCACAGAGCAAGGTTTTCCCTTTTCTGACAACCTTTGCACAAAGCTAAGTCCTCCACCCAATTCAAACAAGTCCAAAAGGGTCCTCCGCCTGATCAATTAAAACTTCTCGAGCCGACTCGCCATAGGTCGAGGCTCATCTCTTATCAAAATCTTTTCCAAACTTCTCGAGCCGACTCGCCATAGGCTGAGGCTCTTCTCTTTTCCAAAATCTAGCCGACTAGCCATAAGCCGCGGCTCTCCTCTTTTCAGAACTTCTCGAGTCGACTCGCCATAGGCTGAGGCTCTCCTCTTTTCAGAAATTCTAAAGCTGACTCATCATAGGTCGAGGCTCTCCTCCTTTTCAAAATCTCTCAAGCCGACTCGCCATAGGTCGAGGCACCCCACTTTTTCAAAATACCTCGAGCCGACTCACCATAGGCCGAGGCTCTCCTCTTTTCCAAATCTCTTGAGCCAACTCCCCATAGGCCGAGGCTCTCCTCTTTTCCAAATATCTTGAGCCGACTCGCCATAGGTCGAGGTTCTCTTTTCCATCCTTCTTTATCTTAAAATCACCCGCATCACCCAGAAGTATCTAAACACTCACCTAGACATCAAGCTAGTTCCTTTTCCCAAAAATCACCTTTTCAGATAACCAATCATTGGTTCAAGGTATTAAATTTGCATAAACACCTTTCTGCTTGAGGTCTAGATTACCTGTCATGGTCATCATTAAAAAATATCACAGATTTGTTATACTTTCCTGAGATAGCCTTAAGAACCCATCAAAGAATCATTTTTCAACCTGCAAGTCGCTTTGTTTCCAGATCACATTTAAAGAGTCGACATCGCATGCAAATTGCATTCATAACATACACAGAGCAAACCCATAAATCCACCCTCTTGCATCCATGCAATCATCCATTGCATGCATCATCACAGATAATCTATAGCATAGAGTTCATAAATCCCAAAACACGCATCATAGATGCACAAACATACATGCAAGTGCGATCATGCGCAGTCATACACCATTATGCATTCTCATCTTCAGACAATCCCAAAATGGCCTTCAAGACTTATGTCTTTCAATCAACTAACAACCTTTGCACAAAGCAAGATTTTCCCTTTCTAGATAATCCTTTGCACAGAGCTAAGTCCTCCACCTAATTCAAACAAGTCAAAAAGGGTCATCTACCTGATCAATTAAAACTTCTCGAGCCGACTCGCCATAGGCCAAAGCTATCCTCTTTTCAAAATTTCTCGAGCTGACTCGCCATAAGCCGAGGCTCCCCTCATATCAGAATATTTTCAAAACTTCTCGAGCTGACTCGCCATAGGCTGAGGCTCTCCTCTTTTCAAAATCTCTCGAGTCGACTAGGCATAGGCCGAGGCTCTCCTCTTTTTCAAAATCTCTCAAGCCGACTCGCTATAGGTCGAGGCTCCCATCTTTTTCAAAATCTCTCGAGCTGACTCACCATAAGCCGAGGCTCTCCTCTTTTCAGAACTTCTCAAACCGACTCGCCATAGGCTGAGGCTCTCATCTTTTTAGAACTTCTCAAGCCGACTCGCACCGAGGCTTTCCTCTTTTCAGAATCTCTCAAGTCGACTTCTCATGGGCCGAGGCTCTCCTCTTTTTAAAACTTCTCGAGCTGACTCGCCTAGGCCGAGGCTCTCCTTTTTTCAGAATCTCTCGAGCCGACTCGCTATAGGTCGAGGCTCTCCTCTTTTCAAAATGTCTAGAGTTGACTCACCTTAGGTAGAGGATCTTCCTTTACTAAAATCTTTCAGAATCTCTCGAGTCGACTCACCATAAGCCGAGGCTCACCTCACACTAGAATCTTTTCAAAATCGCTTGAGCCGACTCGCCATAAACCGAGGCTCCCCTTACCAGAATTTTCAAAATCTTTCGAGCCGACTTACTATAAGCCTAGGCTCTCCTCTTTTCAAAATCTCTCGAGCTGACTCACCATAGGTCGAGGCTCTCCCCTTATCAGAATCTTTCAAAATCCCTCGAGCTGACTCGCCATAGGTCGAGGCTCTCACCTTTTTTATCCCAATCATTTGAATTCCCCCCAAGATACCAGGATCATCTTCCTTTATCCATCAATCCAAAAATATCTAGAGACGATCACCTAGGCATCTATGTGGTTCCTTTCCCATTCCCCCTTATTTTGAATCGATCAAATCCTTCACCCAAAAATGTCTATAAATAATCGTCTAGATATCCCTCTAGTTCCTTCCCTCGCTTTTTTATCCAAATCAGCCCCATCCTTCACCCCAACATGTCTAGCCACTAGCCTAGATATCCCTTTGGTTCCTCTTTTCGCTTCCATTTATCAAGTCAAGTTTCCACCTATAAATGTTTAAGAACGATTACTTAAACATCCTTGTGGTCCATTCTCCTGTCTATTTTATCAAACTCAGTCACATTCTTTACCTATAAATATTTAGGAACAATTGCTTAAACATCGATGTGGTTCCTAATACCATCCCTTTATAACAATCCCTCTCACCCAAACATGTCCAAGCACTGCCCTAGGCATCAATGTGGTTCCTTATACCATCCCCTTACAACCATCCCTCTCACCCAAACATGTCCAAGCACTGACCCAGACATCACTTTGGTTCCTTATACCATCCCTTCTCCCGAGTTCACTATCATAAGAATTGCCTTACAGACAAGACAATTCTGATGAGGGGGCAACTGTGAACCCTCAATTTTGCACCCTTAAAATACTGTCGCAGTTTGATACCTGCTAAATTTAGTGCGCTACGCAGAGCCAATACGACAGCCCCTCTAGCCAGTTAGTGGGCAGGGGTCAAGGGAGGAGCGCCCCTTGCGGGGGAGTAAGGGGCAGTGCCCACTGAACAAAAATTGACTTTCAGTTATCATACTACAATGATAATTATTTTTGGACTTACCGCCACTGACCGCTAATTTTTCAGACTTCAGAATACCCTAGAAATTGACCCGATATCTCTGAAAACTGACCTGGAAATCTCGAATGCTGAAATGGAGAACGAGACGGCCCAAAAATAGAGACAGCTCATAGACGTCTGCGAGCCAAGGCAGCGCATCCACGAGACCGCATGGCGCGTCTGTCGAAGCACCAGGTCGTCCACGGACACCGCGTACCATTTGGGGCGTCCGTACTGACGCTCCTGACACGCATCAGTTCAGAACTAACGCCTCTCATCATAGTGCTGACACGTCTGCCAAACCGTCTCGCGGATGCGCGTCCGCAAGCAGCCCTCGCGGCTGTACTCCTTTGGCCGAAAATGATAGTTTAGCCCTTCTTTCAGCCCCTTTTGGTCTTTTCCCACTTTCTCTTCCTAAACTACCCCCACCTCATTTTTCCATAAATACCCCCTCCATTTTCCATTTCAAAACACCCTTAGAGCTAGTATTGATGACTATCTACTACTCTCTCTCTCTCTCTCTCTCTCTCTCTCTCTCTAATTAATCTCTATACTCATTTTGAGTAATCATTTTATTTAAATAAAATTAATTAATTAAATTCTTTTTAATTAATTAATTTTTAACTCAATTTGATTAATTAATCACTTTAATTAATTAATCCTTTTAATTAATTAAAAATTGGGCAATTAAGCAACCATATTATCAAATTAATTTCTTTTTTAAAATCCACCCTCTTATCCTTGTTTTTTGAAAACGGAACCCCGTTCCGGCAAAACCACTCTCCAAAAAGAAGGTATAATTTCTTACCCTCACTCAAACCCCAAACTAAATCAATCCAATCAAATCTGACCGATCCTTAAACCCCTCCACCTCACCATGGAACGAACTACGTGGGTTTTGATCCCCATCCAATGGGGTTCGTAGGCACGCTTGAAATTTAATTCCAAGCTTAAAATCCAAATCCCAATCAATCCCCTTTCCCCTTTTATTTTTCAATGTAAATCCATTATACATGTAAATGTTAATTAAATGTTATTAGTTAATTTAATTATTTTGGAGTGAAGGAGCGATCTTGTGATTTTCCTAGTACCCATAAAGGCTAGAGGAAATACTCTCCTTTGCTTGTGGATGTTTAAATACTTGATCTTTATTTTTCCCATATATTTCATGTTCATGCACTTTTACAATCGTCATTAATACTCGTCATTCATGAAATCAATTTTCAAGTCAAATTAAACTAAAGAGCCAAATTAAGATTATTTTTAAAACCAAAACCTAGCCCCTAAACTCAACCTGGTTCGAGGGCTAGTGACTTTATCCTTGGGTAAATTAATCAAAGATTAATAAATTGGAGTCAAATTGGGTTTTTCCTTAATTTTTTCATTTAAATAAATTAGGGTGGCGACTCCCGAATCTCTTTCAAAAATCAAATCAATTTTCTGAGGTGATAGTCGCTTCCAATTGTGAGCACTGAAACTCATACCTTAACTCCCTTAAAAATCGCTCGCCTTTCCTTAAGGCAAATTTCATTTTCTCCCGACTGAGGGGAGGGGCGTTCGGGCGAGGCCTCATAATAATGCATGGGACTGGTTCCAGAGACATGTAGAGAATCAGTTATATAGTGATGCTCCACCCACATAGGAGCAATTCAAACAAAGTATGATGGATAAATTTCTGGGTGAAGGAGAAAAGGAGAGGAGAATAGCTCAATTTGAAAGTTTGAAGCATAAGGGTATGAGTATGAATGACTATGCTATAGAATTCATTAGATTAAACAAGTTTGCTTAAGAGATAGTTCCTACTGAAGAAGCTCGGATTAAGAGATTCAGAAGGGGTTTAACTGCTCCACTTCATAATGCCTTCTATGCTTCAGAATTAACTTCTTTATCGAAGTTAATAGACAAGGCTAAGGTAATGGAAGCCAAGTATATGGAAGATAGAGAAGAGAAGGATCAAAGGGTCCAACACATACGTAAGGGACAAGGCAGTTCTGGTAAATGAGGGGGAAATAGTTCACAAATAAGAGTAATTGAGCATGCAGTTTCGACTATAGTTCAGAGCCAGACCAGAGGAAGAGGAGGCCAAAGTCAAGGCCCAATAAGAAGTGTTATAGTTGCTTCTACTTCAAGGGCTACACAGAGTACATCTAGACCTAAGCAATAAAAATTTACTCACCCTATTTGTTATATTTGTGGAAGAAGACATGAGGGAGTATGTAGACTTTCTACAGGGACATGTTTGAAATGTGGTCAGATGGGCCATTTTATCAAGGAGTTTCCTTTATGGGGAGATCGACAAGCTACACCCACTACTTCTCAACCTACAATTCAAATGAGCAGAGCAAATAATAGGGGTTCAAGTGGAAAACATAGAGGACAAGGGCAAACTTCAAGGACAAGTTAGGCAGGTGAAGGCAGGGGACAAGGTAGAGTATTTGCTTTGAATCAGCAAGAAGCTTGAGCCTCTAACACTGTAGTGACAGGTATAATCCCTATCTAGAATGAGCAAGCTAGGGTTTTATTTAATTCTAGTGTTACACATTCTTTTATGTCTCCTAGTTTTGCTAAGAGGTTGAACAAAGATAGAGAGATTATGATTATTCCATTAGCTGTCACTACACCATTAGGAGAAACCCTTGAAGTGCAACATGTGTTTAAGGTATGCATGGTAGATATTGAAAATAGGAAACTTCCTATTGATTTGATTAAATTAGATGTGTTAGAATTTGATGTGATATTTGGCATGGATTGGCTCTCCCTTTATCAAGTACACATAGATTGTTATAATAAGAAGATTGTGTTCAAAGAAGAAAATGAGAATGAATTTGCTTACCAAGGGGATAAAAGTGATACTCTTAATCTTATATTAGCTATTGGGGCAAGAAGGCTCCTATGGTATTTGGCTTTTGTGATTGATACAAAGGGGAATTCTAGAGAGTTAAATGAGATACCAGTGGTTAATGAATTTTTCGATGTGTTTCTAGAGCAATTACCTGGATTTCCACTTGAAAGAGAAATTAAGTTCAATTTTGAGCTCTTTTTAGGTACACAACCTATCTCTATTCCTCTGTATCGAATGGCACCCACATAATTGAGGGAATTGAAAGTGCAATTACAAGACTTGTTAGACAAGGGGTTCATCAGGACTAGCAGTACTTTTTGTGAAAAAGAAGGATGATTCTCTTCGATTGTGTATTGATTACAGGCAGTTGAATAAGGTAACTATGAAGAACAAATATCCTTTTCCAAGGATAGATGATATGTTTGATCAATTACAAAGGGCTAGTCATTTTTCTAAGATTTATCTTAGATCAGGCTATCATCAAATCATAATTTAGAATGAAGATATATGTAAGACTACTTTCAAAACTCGATATGGTCACTATGAATTTACTGTGTTGCCGTTTGGGTTGACTAATACCCCTACTGCATTTATGGATTTGATGAATAGGGTATTCAAGCCTTTTCTATATAAGTTTGTTATTGTCTTTATAGATGACATTCTTATTTACTCCAAAAGTAAAGAAGAACATAAAGAACACTTGAGAGTAGTGTTGCAAATTCTAAGTTATAGAAATGTGAATTTTGGCTTTATCAAGTGTGCTACTTAGGACATGTTGTGACTAAAGAAGGCATTCAAATAGACCCCAAAAAGATTGGAGTTGTGTCCAATTAGCCTTGGCCTACAAATGTCATAGAGATTCATAGTTTCCTTGGTATGGTGGGTTACTATAGGAGATTTGTTAAAGATTTCTCCAAGATAGCCTCACCATTGACTAAATTAACAAGGAAGAAAGTGAAATTCAATTGGGATGCATCTTGTGAAGAGATATTTCATAAGCTCAAATCTTGTCTCACTACAGCTCCAGTGCTTACATTACTAGAAGGGTCAGGTGGTTTTGCTATCTACTATGATGCTTTAAGAGTGGGACTTGGATGTGTCCTTATGCAGAATGGGAAAGTAATTGCATATGCGTCAAGGTAGTTGAAGAGGCATGAAATGAACTATCCTACTCATGACTTTGAGATTGTTGCGGTGATATTTGCACTTAATATATGGAGACATTACCTTTATGGTGAGAAGTTTGAAATTTACATTGATCACAAGAGTTTTCAATACATCCTACAACAGAAAGATCTTAATTTGAGGCAAAGAAGATGGATGGAATTACTCAAAGACTATAACTGTCAGATCTTGTATCATCTAAAAAAAGCCAATGTAGTAGCAGATGCATTGAGCAGGAAGTCAATGGACAGTTTAGCTCACCTTTCAGTTAAGAAGAGGCCATTAGTGAAAGATTAGAAAGATTTTTTCAACAAGGGGTTGCAATTTGAGATTTTTGAATCTCAAGTTCTCATTGCACATTTCTAAGTGAAGTCCAAGTTGATAGATGAAGTCAAGGTTTAACAAGGTGAAGATCCTCAACTTGTCAAATTGAAAAAGGAAGTATAAGTAGGTCAAGTACCAGGGTTTGAATAGAAAGATAATGTGTTGCAATATGGTCATCGGTTATATGTGCAAAATGTAGATGGGTTGAGAGAAAGAACCTTAAAGGAAACACATCAGGCTTCTTATAGTGTGTATCCAGAAGCAACCAAAATGTACCATGATATGAAGAGTTGTTATTAGTGGCTTGGAATGAAGAAAGATGTAGCTGCATTTGTATCTTTATGTTTGACATGTCAATAAGTCAAATTTGAGCATTAGAAGCCTTTAGGTTTATTGCAAGAGATCAAATTGCCAGAATGGAAATGGGAACAAGTTACCATGGACTTTGTTGTGGGTTTACCAAGGACTTCAAAGGGCTATGATTCAATCTGGGTAATTGTGGATAAATTGACAAAATTGACTCATTTCCTATAAGTGAAAACTACTTATTCAGTAGCTCAATATGCTCAATTATACTTGAATAAAATAGTATGTCTACATGGTGTGCCAGTGTCTATTATTTCTAATAGGGGTTCTCAGTTTACCTCTAGATTTTGGCATAAGTTGCATGAAGCATTGGGTACACAGTTAGACTTTAGTACGACTTTTCATCCACAAACTGATGGGCAATTAGAATGCACCATTCAGACTTTAGAAGATATGCTCCATATATGTGTGTTGGATTTTGGTGGGAATTGGGATAAATATCTTTCTTTCATTGAATTTGCTTATAATAATAGTTATCATTTCACCATTCGTATGGCACCGTATGAAGCCTTATATAGAAGGAAATGTAGATCACCAGTGTGCTGGATGGAAGTGGGAGATTAGCATGTAGAAGGGCCTGAGTGCCACTTATTCGAGAAAGATTGAAAACAGCTTTCAGTAGACAAAAGAGTTATGCAGATTCGAAGAGGAAGGATGTTCATTTTTCTATAAGGCATCATGTATTTCTCAAAGTATCTTCTATGAAAGGTGTAATGTGATTTGGTAAGAAGGGTAAACTTTCTCCAAGGTACATTAGGCCATTTGAAATTTTGGAAAGGATTGGTAATGTATCTTATAAACTAGCTCTTCCACCACAATTGGCTCATGTACATCCAGTGTTCCATGTATCTATGTTGAGGAAATATTTACCAGATCCATCACATGCCTTACAACCTCAAGCTATAGAAGTGGTTGAAGATCTATCATATGAAGAAGTTCTAATTGCCATAATTGATAGACAAGTAAAGAAGTTGAGGAATAAGGAAATAGCTATAGTCAAGGTATTATGGAAAAATCACAATGTAGATGAATGTAAATGAGAAAAGAGAAAGACATGCAACACAAGTATCCATATCTTTTCCAAGCTTAAGTCATGTAAGTATTCTAGATATTTTTAAATTCGAGGATGAATTTTCTTAAGGGGGGAGAGTGTAATACCCCAAAATTCACAATCAATTTCATTTGATCATATGAGTGAGTTTTAACCCAAGTAATATGTGAATATGTATGTCCCATGAGTTGTTTGATGAGTGTATATAAGTTGTATGTTAGGAGTTAGGCTTAAAAATGGAAGAAACAATGAGTTTTGAAGTAAAAGGCCAGTTCACGGTTGTTACCTCCAAGGTAACGCCCGTGAACAGGCTAGGCAAATGGGAATTTTCGCTTTTGGATGAAATTCACCCTGTGACTTTAAGAGTCACGATCGTGAACTAGCTTCAAAAAGGAAAATGAGTGTATTTAATGCCCAACTACCCCCAAATGGATAATCATTGCTTACCCACCAAAAATATTGACCAAAATACTCTTCCTTCCTCATCTTCTTCATCCTTTCTCATTCTTTTCCATTTCCAAACATTTCTAACATTTAATTTTATAAATTTCCATCAAGAAAGCTAAAATTAAACCTTTGGATTGAAGGATTCTTCATCTAGATCAAGAGAGAGGTAAGGATTTTTTAAGGTTCCTTTATTAATTTCAAGTTAAGTTTGAATATCTATTTAATTGTAAATTGAGTTTTGAGTTGGGATTTGATGAGTAGATGCATGTTTAGTTGAAGTATTATCTTAACTTCATTTTTTATGCATGGTTGATAGTAGGATGATAGAAAGAGGAGGATTAGAATTTCTTTAATTATTCAAGAGTTTAATCTTCCTTATTCTTCAAATTAGAGGTTCAAGTAATAAGATAAGTTATATTTTACAAGTTCCTAAGCTAGGGTTAACTAGTAAATGAGTTTCATGTATGTTTCAAGTTAAATTTAAGCAATTGAACATAATTTCTTATATGTCTTTATGTGTTTATTGGTGATTCTAGCTCCTAAAGAGAGAGAAGGTGTTGATAGTGGTGAGGATGATGATTCTCCTTTATGTTTGATGTAAAGGAGGGATTCAAGAGTTTATAAGTAATCTTTTATCAAGGTGAGTAGAAAATATAATACTATTTTTGTATTTATAATCCTAAGGCTTAAAAGCCTATATTCATGTGCAAACCATCATGTGTTCAAATATATATTTGCCATTTATTCTCTTCATGTGCTTCTAAATTGCCAAACCACACTTGAATCATGTGATATATGAGACTTATTCACTTGTTCATTGATATGATATTCATGTAACCATGAGAAACATTGATTCTTACTGCTATGAATTGGAAATCCTATTTCATTGTTCATTACTCATTAATAACCCTAAGTAACAGAAATCTCCTACTGATGTGGGTAAGACATCAGACTATGTGCACATAGATACCCACGGATAAGGTATAATATTCGAACCCTAACTAGGAAAGGTAAATTGTCCTAGATGTGGAGCCTGATCAACTTTATGTTTTCATGTAGGGAGCATATTAATAATAAACCTCTACTCTTATTTCATGTGGAGAGTATGCTAGTCTAGCCTCTGCTCTTATTTCATGTGGGGTGTAAGCTAATAAAATGCCTCTACTCCAAAATTTCATGTGGATGAATTTGAAAGTGTTATGCCCTAAAGACAATTAATTTTGGGATGTAATAACATTATTCATGTGATTTAATAAATATTATTTTGGCATTTTCTTTTATCTATGAGCTTAATATTAATGTGCTTATATTGATAAATTCCATAGAATATTTAATTGTGTAGATGAAATCATATGAGATAATGATGATGAGATTATTATTACACTATATAGATTATATTCTTAAATATCCCTAGTCATGGTATTAATAAGATTAGACATTATTAATACGGAAAGACTAGCACATATTATGTCGCTATTTTATGAAAATAGTAGTTGATCTCATGACTATGGTATGGTGACACTTAAACAAATATATGGATGCGTGTTGGAATGAACAAGTACATTGGATTGACCCGACTAAGAGATAACAAATAGATAAAACTATTTTAGTGCCATTGTTCATATCTCTTTGTGACGACTTTATGTAAGTATCCTTAGACTTGACATTATCATGATATCTTATATATGGATTATAGTACTTTAACTCTAATGGTTGTTTCTCAATATAGGTTACTCATATCATAGAGATTGGGTGCTATATAAAATATATGAAAATTGTGTATAATCAATAAAGGATTATCATTCCTAATAGTAGGAGAATAATATTCCACAAACTCTTGTAGGAAAAGGTAACTCCAAATCTCTGACCAGAGTAATCAAAAGGAAATATTATGAAAAAGAGTTTCAAATATTTTCTTATAAGAGTTATAAGTTATAGAATCAAGAAACAATATTGATCTTCATGAGTTGACACAATTTCATACTTATGATCAATATGGAATATAAGTTATGATAAAAGAGTTTATTACATGGCAAGTCGTGCATAGAAAAGTATAGCCATAACCACATGGTATTCTACATTACTTAGGTGGTCATGACACATTGCTAGATGTCAATCTTGATTTATAAATATGAATTAATTAATTAATGGAATTAATGAAAAATTAAAGGAGTTTTAATTTATCTAATTCTAATTTTAAATTAGAATTTATATTTATTGCCAATGTAATGGGAACTTAATGGGTCACACACAATAGGACAAATATTGAAGATATAAAATGAATTAATCAAGCAGGGACTTGATTGAAAAGTATTTATATTTTTTAGGGATTAAATTGAATCAATTAAAAGGTTTGAGGACTGATTTATAATTTATCATCAATAACCTTGTTAGACAAGGTAAAATTCGGTAGTATATATATCATGCTTTGTTAGGAATTAAGTCATGTTTTTGGCCGCCGATTTTGATAACAAAATAAAAGGGAAAAAATTCTTTTGAGCTAGCACTCAAATTTAGCCACCGAAATTCATCCGGAAGAAAATTATTTTCTGCGTTTTCTTTAATTTTGTTCGTGTGGATTTTCTGTTATTGCTATCCAATTTGGATAGCTTGTGGTTTGCTACAACCCAGCTAAGACGAGCAGTAATTTGGCGGAACAAGTTTTAAGACTTACGGTAAGCAATAATTACCTAATTTTTATATGAATTATGTTAATTAATTAAGGTGATTTATGGTGAAGGAAATAAAAATTTTAAATTATTTCGCTGCGTATGTATGTGATGCATGATTATTTCCTTACAGTGGTATCATAGTCATCCTTAATTAATTAATATAATTGTTAAAAATTATATTTTAAAGTTTGGTGTTAAAATTTTTTGAATTGTTCAAAATTAAAGATGCAGAATTTTTTATATGAATATTTGATATTCATAATTTTATTATTTAA
>CATKHJ010253345.1:0-28659 GCA_949750685.1 Vernicia montana
CTGCATCATTAATATCATGACATCATCGCCTGCATCATTAATGTCATTTTGATCTGCAAAATAAAATACTAAAAATATTTTATAATTTATTTATAAATTGTTAGAATTATTTATTTCTCAAAATAAGTAATAATATTATTAAATTCTCAAGAACTGAACCAAAATTTGAATTTAAACAGATAAAATAACTTTGAGAAAATAGAGTTATCAGATAAGAAACTCCAATGAGATCATGCACTAACCAGCTCTGCATTCCATGAGGCGGATCCTGAAATCTATGACAACCCAGGGGAAAATTACTAGCACAAGCTGCAAGAAAGTCTGCTACAAAATTGGCCTTACGGTACACATGTACAATCTCCACTTGCCAATCTTTGGCTAGCATCCTCTTAATCTCGAGAACCAAATTTCTATGAGCATCCACATTTGAGCGAGGCTGCTGAACAAGTTTACAAACACAAGAATTATCCATCTCCAAAACTACCTGGCGGAGGCCTAAATCCCAAGCAAGAGACAGTCCTTGATTTTAAATTTTTAAACCATGCAAAAACTAACCAGTAAAATAAAATATAGTTTTAGACTCTATTTATTTTACAGAAAATAACTTCTCTTTAAAAAATATTTTCCCAAGAACTAATTTTTTATTGTTTGGTTACAATATTAAAAATTATTTAAAAAATATTAAAAATTTCAATTTATAAGACTATAAGTATATTTAAACTTATAATAATTTTGTATTTTTTAAATTTTATTATTAAATATGAGAAAAATTACATAAAAATGATAAATTTAGTGGTCGCCAGCGACCGGCGGTGATTGGCGGTGGTCATCAATAGTTGCCAGTAGTGAGTTTCGGTGATCGGCAAATTAATAAATTTGTATTTACATATTTTTCTTTCATTATAATAAATTTGTCAAAATTTTAAAAACAACTTCCCATTTTAAAAAGAAGAAGTCATTTTCTTTAAAAAATACTTAATTTTTTATTAACCAAAAAAATATTTTTCATTAACTAATTTTCTAAAACGTTCTAAACGTCAGAAAATACGAAAAATATTTTTCACGAAACAAACGGAACCTTAGTATACAATCGTTACCAAACTGCAAGACCAAAATACCCTTTAAAAAGACTTGGCCACTGCAGGTTTGACAAGTAATTTTCTACTTATTGGATGGACGTTATTGGCATATGGAGAAGTTACTTCAATTCTTTAAAAGTCTACATTAAGATTTGGGCAGGTGAAATTAAGTATAGAGAGCAAATAAATATAGAAGTAATCTTTTGGTTATAAACTTCATGAAAAATTAAAAAGATTTTTTTTAATATTATTTTATTCGTGAGATTCGAATTTTAATCAGCGTTATCAAATCCGGACTGAAAAAACTAGAAACCAGTCGGCAGGCTAGTCCAGTTTAGGCAGAATACCCATTATTGTAAGAATTGGGAAATTATCCGGCGGACCAATTGGGTAACTGGTGACTTGGTTGGCTCGAACCGAGTTTCCGAGGCTAGAAAATTTTTTTTGATAATTTTTTTTTGTGATTGGATTAAATAAAAAAAAATTAGACTAAATAAAAAAATTGCAAAACCCAAGTTGGTATGGGCCAAATCATTTATGTCCGACATTCGCGTACGCATGTTGCAAACTCACAAATTGAACCTAAGTTTAATAATGTGGATTTGCACACTTTACACGTGCACGCAAGAGAGAGTTTTCTTGGCTACTTTTTTGGCATTAAAAGGAGGAGTATTTGAATATATACCCAATTCCAACTTTACATTTTTTCAATGTAAGATAACTCACTTTTTTTTAATATAGAGTTTATTTTTCTTAGTATAGAGCTTATTTTAAATTTCAAATTATTACTTATCCATTTACCATTTTGAACAAATGAATATTCAAATTCATATTTCTTACATAAAAGAACACAAATCCGAGTAGACCTCCCATTACTGAGTAGTGGGATTCACCCGAATTTGAGTCTCAAAATGGTCATTTAATGAGTTAATTTACTATAATTTTTTCTAAATAATGGTTTCAAATTCATATTTCTTCTAAGTAATGTTCATTAATTGCTCTAGTAACATTCGTTAATTTTAATTATATGTATATTATATTATTTTTAGCATATAAATAATAAATATATGATATTATTTAAAATTTTAGTTCGATCTTAGTTGAATCTCTGATTTGTGACTTTTTATTTTCACCGATTCTAAGACTGGGCCGAATTTAAAAACGTTAATCTTAACGTTCTAAAAAAAATTAAAAAATTACTATAACAGAAAGTTATCAAACAATTAAAAGTAGGGCAATGAAAAATTGATATAAAAGTATTTTTTACGTCCGTCTTTTAAATTAAAGTAAGAGATTTATTTTTATTTGTATTTAATTAGTATTATAATAATAATAATATAAGATTGATTGTTGTACTTAGAAGTTGGTGGTAGTATATGTAGAAGAAATTTTAATTTTGTTTAATTAATTAAAAAAATACTAATTAAATGCAATAATAAAAATATAAAAAAAAAACTCCAAAAATCTCGATTGCAATCAATTTTGCAATTATCTTTTTTCATTAATTTTCAATTTTTCTGAAAATTGTTTCCATGATCTTGTGTTGTGTAAACATTAATATATATATATATATATATATATATATATATAAGACACCATATTTATAATATTTTTCCAAACTTAAATAATAAACCAATAATAATTTATATATGATTTTTTTTTATCGAAATTTACATACGATTTGAAACCTTGCAAATGGAAATTAAAGAGGGCAAAATATAAGTTTTTTTCACAGTATATAATATAATACATTAATTATATGTTTCCTAATTAATTTGCATTATAGCACACAGTACATATATAGGTAATTCCTAAACTGGGAACAGCTCAAATAGCGAGAAATTATTAGATAGACTTAGTTGGTATTTAGTAAAGTTGAAAATTAAGTGCTGAAAATTTAAGTATTGAATTTTAAATGCTGAATAAAATAAGTGATATAATTTTTAAATAGTAAAAATATTTAAAAATTTAATCACTTATTGCATTCAGTATAAATTTTAAGTTAAAAATTTTGACTTATTATTTTAAGTAGTTTTTTACTTAATTTAGATTTTTAAAATATAGTTATCAAACAAACTTAAAACAATTAATTTAAAATAATTAAATGCTGAAAATTTTAATTTTAAGTGCTAAATGGTGTTATCAAACACTACATTAGTCTACTACTTTATCCATAAACTAATCCAATAAAAATAAGACACATTAATTAATAAAGTAATGTAAAATTGTTAATATGACATCATGCCTTATTTTTATTGGATTAATCTATGAATGAGCTGATAGACTCAATCTACCTAAAAATTTCTCCTCAAATAACATAGTCTTGGCGGCAAATTGGGCACCACCTCTTAAAACGAAACCACTGGTCAATGAAGTTTGGATGAAATATGTGGGAGCTGTTGGAATTTGTTGCGAAAAATACCACCGGATTAGAGCAGAGTCGCAACTAATAATTTGAAAAATAATAATAATGGATAAAATATGGACACAAAGATTTTACGTGGAAAACTTCTAAACAAATCAGGGTAAAAATCACGGGCAAAGATAGAAAAAATTTCACTATGAGAAAATAGGAATTACAATAGTATAAGGAGAAAACAATTTAAATTCTCTCTTAACTAAATTTTTTTTTTCTCTAACTCTCTAATTTTCTCTCTTTTTTTTTTTGGTGTGCATATATTGAAGAAATAGAGGCCTTTTATAGGCCTCTAAAGGCTAATGCAAAGCTGTACACAACTTTGCAATTAGTTGTATACAGCTTTGCATTAGCTGTATACAACAGGAGCATGGAAGCATACGCACCCTTTCGTTTTCTTCAAACTCCTCTATACAAATGGAGCAATAGGATGCACCAAAACCGAATTCATTCTTATAGTGAAAGTTCAACTGAGGGAAAGATTGGATGATGGAGGCATCAAGAGGTTGTAATTGTTGTATTTCCAATGCTACTGGAGCTTCTTCTACTTGAGCCTCTGCCTCCTCCTCGTCTTGAGCATTAATGCATAATTGCCATAATATATACAAGTAATACATGGCAACTCCAATGACCACCAATGCACCCATAACGATGATGACTATAAGAACAGCTGGTGAAGTTGTGCTATCTCCCCATGATTTGGCCCAGTCGAGTGGTGTGAATATCTTAGATGACCATTTGGGCAAAATGTATATCACAAATTTAGCTCATAAATTAATTTACCTGAATCATTGTACCTTCATTTTTCTTTCTTTCTTTCAATGGTTTGGCTTGGCTTGGGTGAAGCTCAATACTGGTGGAGCAGCCAAAATGAGTCCTCAAGTTGCTATCAAAGATTTCCAAGGTAGGTGGCTGGGCGGATTCACGCACAATATTGGTTCTTGTTCAGCTGTTGAAGCTGAGCTGTGGGGTTAGTACTCGGGTCTGCAACAAGCTTGGAGTATGGGTTTTCGTAAAGTAATAGTGGAGATGGATGCTAAGGTTCCAATTCAGTTAGTAGCTAATAGGGAATAGTGATCCACAGTCCGCATCAAGCCATTTTGTGGGAGATAAGAAACATGTTGCAGAGAAGTTGGATATTGCATATCAGACATATATACAGGGAAGCTAATTTTGTAGCGGATTGGCTTGCGAATAGGAATCCACTTGCAGAGCTGATTGAGCTTCTTAATAAAGATATTAGGGGCTGTTTAGTTGGAAAAAATTATTTCATTTTTTTTAAAAAAAATTCAAATGAAAACATAAAATAAAATTTTATATTTACTTTGATTATCTTAAAAAATTTCATCAGAAAATTGTTTTCATTATTTTCATTATTTTAAAAGAAAATGTTTCCTAAAATTTTCTTCATTAATTTTTTTTTTAAAAGTAAAAATACCATTATCACCACTATTTCCACCACTTCCATCATTATCACCGTCACCACCACCACCACCGCCATCACCTCCACCACTACCGCCTCCACCACCGCCGCCACCTCCATCACCACCGCCACCGCCCCCATCGCCACCACCACCACCACCACCACCACCTCCACCTCCACCTCCACAACCACCACCACCATCACCACCTTCACCTTCACCTTCACCGACATCATCATTATTGTTAAATGAACAAAATCTTCATATTTTAAAATTGAAAATAATTTTTAAATTATAGCAAATAAATGCGTTTCTATTCATTTTTCATTTTTTTTAAATAAAAACTTTTCATTTTCAATGAAAATAGAAAATTTTTTCTGTAACTAAACAAATAGAAGTTTTTTTTTTATTATTTATTTTTACTGTAACATAAGTCATTATGCAAATCACAATATTATCTTCATTGTAATTATAGCTAATTTCCAAAACCTTGTTTATGCTCTAACTCTAGGAACCACATTTTGTCCAGAACATGGGGATATGCACTTGGTCTTCTGTGTCCAATTTTAGATTTTGATGATTATGGAAAATTTGATAGGACATTTAAATTTGAGAGATTTGTAGACAGAGTACCACTTCTTCATTCAAACTGATGTGTGCATATTAAGTTGATATTATTATATAGTTTTTATTAAGAATTTCATGCATTTAGGGTGTATTTTGTTTAATTTTATTTTATATTTTAGATTTGAGAAAGATTTTGAAGGTTTTATAGGGTCAAAAGTACTTTTAAAAGTAAATAAATAATAGGAAGCAAAAAGAAGCAATTATGAAAGTTGTGATAGTAAAAAAAGGTGCAACAATTGGAAACTGGAATCTGTCACGACCGTGACACTCGTCAAACCAGCGACGAGCTGAGTGCAATTCATTCCACATTTTATTTTGCTAACCAACCTATTAACCTAATTTTTGGAAGGAAGTGGCAAACTAATATAAATAGAACATTAAGGGAGAGATTAGGAGGAGAGAAGAAGACCTAAAAGGAGATTGAATCAAAGAGACACAAGATTGAAGAATTGGGATTGAAGATTGAGAGATCTAATTTTTTACTTTCTCCAAAAACTTGTACTTATAAATTTTTCTTCTCTTTGGTACTTTGTTATTGGTGTAATCATGTCTAACTAATTCTATAGTTAGGAATTAATTTTTTGAAACACAATTTCTTTCAATTATCTATAAATCTAAGTTCATATGGCATGTGATATTTATTGTGCGTAATGCTTAGTTTTGTTTGGCCAACAAAATTATGATTTGTATTGTATTATGCATTGAGAGATGGTGATGCAATAGACCTACAAATACTTGTTTAATTATTAATTGATAAGAGATTATAATTAGTAATTAGGTATTCTTAGAGTTCACTTAAAGTCATATTTGAGCAATCAAGAAATAGGTTAGGGCAATGAGAATTAGCTAAATTATTGTAAGAAAGTTTAAATTGTGATTTAATTGGTTAGATATTGAGAGAATTTAATCAACGCTATTGGATAACATGGATCATATCATAACTTAGAGATTAAAGGTAATTGATTGATTGAGTGTGGATGAACATTGATTCCTAACAATTTAGTTATCATTGTTATCTATTTTAATTAAATCTTGTGTTCTTATTTAGTTTAAGAATTAGAATTAATCTCTTAGTTTAAATTAAAATAAATTGTTTAATTTAAGACTTAAACAAAAGAAAGAAAATTAGATAGGTGGATAAACAATAGCTCTCGTGAGAACGATAACTCTATTCATCATATATTATTTGTGAACTCCGTATACTTGCGATTTTTTCCTAACACAAACCCATGTATTAAAAGGTTCTGCCTTTAGCTTGATTCCTTTTTATCTTATAACATCATTACATGGATTTATGATGCAATTAGGCATAATGCTGTGGAGCTTGATCTTGGCAGCTTTAGTTGCAAACTTGAGTTTTTGAGGGCATTGTGTGTGTAATCAACATCATCACTAAAACGTTTGTCAATTTGTAAAATAGAAGAAGATGATAGAGCCAATGATAAATGTTATGAAGTTACTATTGATGTATCTCAAGTTTATGAGATAATTAAGTTATCCTCACCAATTAAAGCAAATGTTTATGTTCGTCAGAGCTGTATTCATACCATACATTCCGATGAATATGAGGATCAAATGTTTCAGCTTTTGAGACTAATCTCTAATGTTAAAGCTTTAAGATTATCTGCAACTATGTTTGAGGTAATTTTCATCTCTATATCATTCTGTTTTTATTCATATGCGTTTTGTGATGAAATGGATCATTCACAACAATCACCACCAGACAAAGCAAAAATGAACTATTGTGGTTGTGCTTATAATTGGAACTTTTGCGATGTGATATGAGGGATGAAAGACTAGCCATTGAACCTTTGGCTTTGGCATAATTTGTATCAAGATGTCAGGAATAGCACATTACAGGGGTTATATATTTTGCACAAAGATATTCATGTATAACCCTTTTTTTTTTTTTTTTTGGTATTACCCATTGCTTAAATTACAGCACTTGCTTTCTTCATTTGCATTTTCTTGGTGAATGGAAGTAGAACTACGAATAAGATTGCAAGTCTTAGTTACTTGTGTAAAAACAGGTTATTTAAAGGCATTTACAAGAAACAAAGAAAAGGCAAGAATTGATTGGATTTTTAAGTCTTCAGGGACGATTTAAAATGTCCCGAATATGCATTAATTATTCTTGTAATATAGTATTTGATTTGATTCTAGCTTGAATTTGTAAATATCAATCGGATGAACATCCAATTTGGTTATAACTTTGAATTGTTAAAACAATATATCACTCTTTGAAAAACATATTTATGGACATCATTTTTTTTTTTTTGGCTTATATTAAGCTTTACCTCTTTAACTTTTTCTTATTTTAATCCATGAGCCTTTAATTCAGTTTAAGATTTACTAAAATAATTTTAAGAGCTGAAACTAAAAGATTTTGAGTTCGAATCTAAATTTATTTTCTTTTATTTGATTTACATCTTACATATAAGATGACACTATAATTTTCACATTCTTTACACCAACTAAACTAATTAATTAAGAACATCAAGAAAAATAAAGAAAATATTTAACCACACAAGGTATATACATAGCTTTTAATATTATCCTATAAACATTTAATAATTTCTAATTACATTTTGAAATGTGTATAATACGCCACATTTTCTTATTACATTTTCAAATATAATATTGTCCTAAGAAAAGCTAACTTCTTGCATACTAAATACTAACACTAATAAGATAACATCACATGACAATATTCAACATACTCTCAGTTCTCTCTCTTTCTCTATAAAGTTTCTTGCGTCGCTTAGGGTTTTGCTTTAGGATAACTACTGGTAGCTTAGGCCACAGGTTAGGAAATCCCTTCATTTTCTTCTTTTTTAGTTGCGTTTCATTATCTATTTCTGGTTATTTGCTTTATTTTCCCTCTAGAATTGTAGTTTTTTGTTGTCCAACTGAATTGGGTTTGACGTCTACTTTTTGGGGCTTTTTTTGCGGCGACTCTGTTTGGTTCTTCCGCTGGACTATTATCATCTTTGCTGAGCTTGGGTGTGGTGGTAGCTGAAAAGAGGAAGGGTTGGCTAGATTAGCTTAAGTATCTCGCATCCCTTGGCCCTTGACAGAGACCCCAAACCCTTGAGGTGTTGGCCGTTCTGTTGGAGGGCTTGTGGGCTCTATTAAGAGACCCCTGTCTCAAGTATTTTAATGCAGGGAAGGGCATTCTTCAAATCTTGTTGGTACTATATTTTAGGGGATGGTTCATGCACAATTTTCCTCATGGTGGTGGTGATCTTGCACTTTCGACCTAAAGTGGAGGTAATGGCTTTTGTGCCGGTGGAGGGTTATCAAGAACAATTGTGAAAATTCTTCACAATTAGGGTTGTGTTTGTATTAAATTTTAAGCCCATTAATTTAAATCTTAAAATGGATAGTTGTTATTAGATTCTCATTCTAATTAAATGTATAATTGTATTTATTAGACCTCATCCATGTGCTTTAATCTATGTACTAACTTGGGCTTTAAGCATTTATTAATGATAGCCAACTATTTTCTCTGGAAAGAAAAAAAAAAAAAACAGTCAACAATGTACATTGACCACCACCATTTTAGAAAGAAAATTGGTAGATTATATGTTTGAGGATTTGCTACCCCTTCTTTTCTTCTTCTTCTTCTTCTTTTTCTTTTTTTTTTTTTTTTCTTTTTTTTTTTTTTTTTTTCTAAGAAGGATTTGCTACTTTCTGTTAAGAGATTGTGGTGTCGTGTCCTGTAATAAAACCATTAGCAAACAAGAACCATGTGCAGCTGTCTTTTTGTTGACCAAAATACCCTCATCCTCTTTGCATTATCCCCTTACAACCCCACGCCCTGCCCCTTGGCTCTTGCTTGCCCACCTATTCCTCTTTTTTTGCTTGTAGTGCAAGTGCCACTTCAAAGAGCTAGCTCACAAGGAACTACCATTCCCATTTTCTTTGTTTCTTAAAAATTAAATCTTTATATTCTGACCCTTTTCTCTCTCTGTCTCTGTTGCTTTCTTGCTTTAAGTTGAAGCTCATAGACAGAGAAAAGAGCTAAAACAGGAAAGGGAAAAATGGGTATTGGCACTAGCAACTTCGTGATCAGATGGATCAACTTTCTCACCATGGTATGCCTTTAAAGATTCTATCTTTTTTCCTTTTTAAGTTTATTTTGCTTCTGAATTAAAACTTTTCTGGTGGATTCTATACTACATTGTTAATTAATTGCCTTTTCTATATTTCTTGGTTGTCAATTGGTGTTGCAATCAATTATCTCGCTAATGGGTTCGTTTTTGTTACTCGGTAGTAATGCCTGATTCATTTTCTGGAAAGTTCTGAATCGAAGTTTCTTCTTCTGGGTTTGTCTCTTTGTTTTATTATTATTATTTTTTTACCCTTTCTGCCATTTTTTTTTTGTTAAAAAATATGGGTGCTTTCTCTTCTGCTTTCTTTCCCATTAATAATTGTTTTGGGCTTCACAACAATTAGTAATTGGTTTGTAGCAAATACTCTAGGTGCATTGTATAATCCAGATAATTTTTTTAAATTTCAATTTAATGTGCTCAAAAGTTTGGTGCTTAGCTAAATTTAAATATAACAGAAGTAAATGTGTTGTCTTTGTCGCGGCATTGGGAGTTTATGCTTAGTTCATGTCCTTATTGTGTAGCTTTTAGCTATAGCTGTTATAATTTTTGGGGTATGGATGAGCACACATCATGACAGTTGCAGAAGGTCTCTCACTCTCCCTGTGTTAGGCCTTGGGGCTTTCATATTTATAATGTAAGTTTTGCCATTCATGTTTCTAATTTCCCTATTGTTCTGGAAACACTTAATAGATACACTCTTCTTCTTGATTTTTAGATCAATAATTGGTTTCTTGGGCGCATTGAAGAACAACTCCATACTGCTGTGGATTGTATCCTTACTTATCGAACGCATAAATCTTTTTTTATTATACATTTATTTATTTCTTCTTTAGTATTCAAAGTATATGCCTTGACTGGTCACTTACAGTATCTGATCATGCTGTGCATAATTTTGGTTGCAATTCTTGTTTTCACAGTATTGGCGTAAGTATTTGTGTATCGCTTTATTTTTATTTACCTGCAATATATTTTCAAAACAGATGATAGGCTTGTTAATAGATGGATCAACTTCATCACCATGATGATGCCCTTTTTTTTTTTTTTTTTTTCTTTTTTCTTTTTCAACGTTTGAGTCTCTTATAATTTTTCTACAAACATGTTGTTGCTTTTTCCTAGTTTGCCTATTGATTTATTTGTTAAGCCTGATTTTGCTAAGTCAATTGAGGACTTTTATCATTATGTTCTTATTCAATTTTTCCTTGTTTTCATGAAGTTGATTTGCCAGATCCATTCTGTTGTCACTTAGGAATGCTTCAGTAAAAACCAATAGTTCTGACTTCTGACTGGTTGGCTAACTTCTATATGAAATCTATCTCTTCATAGAATCAATTTGCTATTTGGTTTAAGTTCCTTTATATTCTGCTATATGATGGAACTGTAGCTCAAGTACATCCTAAACTCTTAGTCGTTCCTTCTTAAGTACTATTATCCTTCAGGTCAACAGAAACACCACGTCCCAAATTTATGGTGATTTAATTTGATACTATGTAGTATTGGCACATTCAGAAATTCTCATTGGATAAACCTGTGTTGTGCCTACTTTTTTTTTTCTTTATATAGAAGGGAAATTAGTTTGGCCTAGCAAAAGATTTATACCTTTAAAGTAAAAGTTCAGAGTCCTTGGATTGCTCAGTTCTATCCAATTTATGAAAACGGCCTGAATTTTCAGTTGAGTATGTACAGAGTCTCTAGGGAGAATGCCTAAGATTGCCTTAAGAGTACTGTTATAGTTTGAATGCTCTAGGAATCAAAATCTTAGAAATTATACATAGAGATGTAACAGGTGAAGAAGGGAAATAAGATAAAGAAAATTTCTTGTGTGTGAACCTTGCTAAATAATCTTGATTTAATTTGTAAACTCAGCTACTTGTTTCTTTATATTTCTCCTAGATTAGGATGCCTTTTTGTCTTAGTTAATTTTTCTCAGCTTTTCATCTTTATTTCATTAGTATCTCAAACTGTCAGAATTTGATCGATGCAAATGGAAAATAAAAAAGAAATCAAGGCTGGTGGCTACATTGTGTAATAGCAAGAAAATAGATCCTAACTTCTGATCTGATGATCTGATAAATTGAAAATATATCACCTGTCCTGTATCCTTCTTTAACCAATAATACATAGATGTCTAGTTTGTCCTTGCTTTTAAGAGGCCACCTAAAGAGAGAAGGTGAAAAGTTTCTATAGCATTCTCAAAAAAAAGCTTCAATAGGGTTTAATGTTTGTAATTTTTTTTTATGTATATCAACATAGAGGCCTGCATCTTTTATCATGTATTGTACATTCCTCTTTATATTTTGGATTTATAATGAGTATTTTGCATTTGGTTTGACTTTTTAATAGGTTTATTGTAACAAATAATGGATCTGGTCATACGGCCCCTGGTTTGAGGTAAGAAAACATGCAATTTTTAAACCAAGTAGCTGTGCTTATCTCTAATTTTTGGTTTTAGTTATCCCCAAATCCCACTGCAAGCAACAAGGGGTAAAAATGAAAATAAAACATTTTGTAACATCATATTCTGATCAGTCCCCTAACCTCCCTCTCTCTTCCTTCTCCTTCCACTGTGATCCTCTTTACTTGGTTAATGAAATAGTTCATCTTCCATGGAATACTTTGTGCATGGTCTGCTTAAATAGGTATGGTGGCAGCTACTGATATATTCTTGTCTGGTCAGGTACAAGGAATATCAACTACAGGATTTTAGCTCATGGTTTCTTAAACAGGTAAAAAAAACGTTATCAACTGTATATAATATTTATGCTAGAATGTCTAACTTTGGTCTTTACTTCAGCTGAACAATACCCAAAATTGGAAGCGATTGAAGAGTTGTCTTGTGAAATCTGAGGACTGCAATAATCTATCCAAAAAATATAAGGTCCACCTCTTAACTTCAAATTATGCTCACTTGTTGATTTCCAATTTCTGAAACATCAAGTTTGATGCTTTTACTTGTTAATTGCAGACTCTTAAGCAGTATAAATTGGCAAAACTAACCCCTATTGAAGCAGGTTGCTGCCGACCACCATCTGAGTAAGTGCCATTGTTGAATTTCATTTTTTTGTCCCTCTCCCGTCCTTTAGCCACATTCAAGGGAAGTTTTTCTACTTATTATGTAGAAATGTTGAAATGCCATGTCCTCTTGTTCCATTTTTTTTTATGTTAATACACTTTATTAAATTTCCTTATTCTGAAGATATACACATGAATCCAGAAAAAAAGGGAATTTACAGCTTATATAGTAAACAATTATTGATAAAATTGACAACAATCTGTACTGATGTTACTATATGTTCAACTTACTTCATAGATGTGGTTATCCTGCTGTAAATTCTTCATACTATGATTTGAGCTTTCACCCAATTAGCTCCAACAAGGACTGCAAACTTTACAAAAATTCTCGGACTACCAAATGCTACAATTGTGATTCCTGCAAGTAAGTATCACTTTTCATTGGTCTTTTCACTTTTTTTTTCCCATCCTATTTCTGTATTAAAATCATTCCTGGTTGCCTCCCTCAATCATGTTTCCAGGGCTGGAGTTGCACAGTTCATGAAAACTGAGTGGAGGGTAGTTGCAATCTTTAACGTGGTTTTATTTGTTGTCTTGGTAAGTCAATACTCTAATCAACATTTCATATACTTTTGTTTATTGTGAAAGTGACAAGGCTTCCATTTTGTGGATCAGATTGAACAAAGATATTCCTGTATAAGATTAATTGAAACATCATATTTTATCCAGTTTATCATTACTTTTTATTTGATTGAACTGCTATAACTTCTCTATGAACATAAACCTTGATCATTATGATTCTATCATTCTTATTTGTGTACTTCACACTCATATCTTTCCAGTAATATGTCTTGACTTTTGTTTTCACTTTTTCCTTTTTTTTCTGCTGTAAATGCCAGTCAATGATTTATTTCGTGGGATGCTGTGCCAGACGAAATGCTGGTAGCAATCGCTCTAAAGCTTGAAAAGAGAATCTTTGTTGAAAATGATGATCAATATTGTTCCTGAAATTATTTTGATTCATTTCTTGGGGGTTTTAATCTCTGTCAGTGTAATGAAGAGAATATCAAGTGTATATTGTGTTCTTCAATGGATTGAAAGTTTGTGGCCCAATGCCTTCATTCATGTAAAAACATTTCTTCTGTCACTGAAGAAAATTATGTAATTTATATTATCATCTTATTTCTGATAACAAACCCAAATCTGCAAATTAACCCTATCTGCTCAACTGACTAAATACTAATCATTTCTTTGTTCAATAAGCAGGTCTTGCCATTAAATATTGAATATATAGAGGATATTTAAGGTTTCACTTTCAATCCACTGAAAATATCTAGGAATCTCTTGATTGTTTGTGTGGCTAACTTATTTATCCACTTCAACCTGAAACTTGCAGAAAAGTCCAGATGGGTCCAAAATAATGTTTGTATTTGTTTCATTTAGTGAGGCCTACATAAGAACGCTAAATACTCCAGTCCAGTAGTTGTTTGACTTCAATTGAAGTAAATTTTGATTTATAACCTAAATAGTACATACTTAGAAAATCCATTTGTAATATAAATCCCTAAATTAGACAAAACACATAACCACAGAACAGAATCATAGATTTATTCTATGAGCGCCTCGTAGTTTCATACACTGAGACACCCTTTGTTCTATATATCAAAAGTTCAATGCCGAGTGAGAGATGAAGATTAAACTGCTTCTGCCATAGTATGTTTGAGAGCTGAAGATGTTTTATCTATGGCTAACCATGAGGGCTATTTATATCAAAGCTCATCTTTGCTCTGCCAAGTGCTCTTGATGCTCATCAGGTACTTGCTTTTATTTTCTTTGTTTTTTCTATCCTTGTTTCAATTCTTTAATTTTGTTTTTCTTTTAATGAGAGTTTTGTTCGGTTGCTCTGCTGTGGACTTTGTGAGCTTTTCAAACTATCAGTCACGACTTAATGACCGATTTATCGTTGTGACAACTTTTAATCCCTGCCATTTATGAATTTTCTTCCTCTCAGATGCTATTCTGCTCTTCTTTTTCTTTTGATTTTCTTCTAATTGTTGGCGTTTGATAAATACTTTTACTGATGATTGTTGTGCTAGTTGGTTTGACTCTTCCAGAACACTGAAACCAGCTTAGAATTGAAATATAACTCCTTATCTCAAGTTTCTTCGCTTTATTTAATAAAATACTGTAACTTGCATTTTAATCTTGATTGAATCAGTGCATATTTTATTTGAAATTTAGTGAGAATTATAAGAATGTTTGCTCAAGCTAAAATATATATGAATTGGGTTGCAAATAATACCTGGGTGACAAGCTGCATGAATTTTATAATTGATGCAAGATTTAAGTTGTACTAGATCACTTAATGCTACATATGGATACTGAGTGAATCACTTAACTACAGAGACAAAATCACTTCGATTATATTATCTTCTTTTCTAAACTTTAGACTAGTATCACATGTTAAATTCACATTTACAATACTAAAATGAAGTGAAAATTTATACTCATAATCACACATTCTGTGCAAGTATATGTACCTGTATTCTTAATATGTGCAGAAGGGTATTTCCCCTAATCCTTATTTTGGTTTCTGTGTGAGCCTACATTCTTCAGCCAGTCAACAACTTCCTTGATGGTTGGCCTCTTGAAAGGGTTCTGATTTACACACATGCAGGCCACATCTAGCACTTGCAGCATCTCATCATCAAAGCCCTTTCCTCTCAGGAGAGGATCAAAGATTTGGTATTGTTTGCCGTCATTCCTCATTTGCTGCACCCAGCCAACCAACTCTCTTGACATCTTTGGCTTGAATACCTCTACAGGTCTCTTCCCAGTGAGCAATTCAAGCATTACAACCCCAAAACTGTACATGTCTCCTCTCAATGTGGCTACCCATGCTTGCCCATACTCTGGAGGAATATAACCCAGAGTACCAACCAGCTCAGTTGTAACATGAGTATGATAAGGAAGAATCAACCTAGACAATCCAAAATCTGCAACATGTGCTTCAAACTTGTCATCAAGAAGAATGTTGCTGGACTTTATATCGCGATGAACAATGTGTGGTTCACATATTTGATGCATGTAAGCCAGACCACAGCTTGTTCCCTTCGCAATCTTCAATCGAGTTGGCCAATCTAATTGTGATGCACCATCAGCCTTCTCATGTAACCAGTAATCCAAACTTCCGTTCTCCATATAGGAATATACAAGGAGCCTAAAACCATCATACACACAATAACCTTGCAATGAAACCAGGTTCTCATGTTGGGCTGTGGACAAAGCCTCTACCTCTGCTTTGAATTCCCTTTCCATGAGGCCCATTTCTCCTGAGAGTTTCTTGATAGCCAGCTTGGTCCCATTTGCTAGTGTTGCTTTATAGACCAAACCAAAACCCCCAAGGCCTATAATGTTTTCTTGATTGAAATTGTCAGTAGCTTTTAAGAGTTCAGATATGGTCAGATCTTTAAGCTCATCAGTATTGTTTGGAAACAATATAACCAGGCTAGTATCTTTGTCAGCTTCAAGAGGCAATCCAGAGTTGCTAGAAAGTGTATCCATCTCTATATTGTCACTGTCCCCTCCAGGTATGATCCTTCTCTTCGACAATATCCACAGAGCTAGCACTGCAATAAACAAACCAGTTGCAAAACAGCTTCCAAGTACAAGTCCAACAATAAGTTTTGTGTTTGTGCTTTTATGGCGTGTAGTAGGACGGATGGGTCCTGATGGATTGGAGCAAGAACGCTGTAAAATTGGACCACACAACCCTGGATTCCCTGCAAAGCTGGAAACAGGAAAAGTATCAAACTGACTTCCAGATGGTATAGGTCCTTGAAGATTGTTATCTCTGACACTGAATGAAGACAAGAAATGGAGACCATTGAGTGTTGCAGGAATTTCTCCAGATAGTTGGTTCCCAGAGAGATCCAATTTCTCTAAGTTTGTGAGGCTTGATATCTGATCAGGAATGCAGCCAGAGAAGTTGTTGTTACTTAAATCCAGCACATGAAGAAACTTTAATTGGCCAATCTCTATTGGGATTTCATCATTAAGGCTGTTGTTTCCCAAGAGTATGGCTGGTGGCAAATTATACAGTTGATTGTACTGCTGATACGTAGCGTTATTGTACTGTGCAAACACAGGCAATGGAAGATAACTCCGGCCAATTAGTTCACTAGTCCCTTGTGATGCTAGTGTTGGCAATCCTGTGAGTTCCTTGGGAAATTCTCCTGATAGAAGGTTATGAGACAAGTCTATGTAGAAAAGGCTTGGTAGACTGCCCAACCAACTGGGAATCAAACCTGTTATTTGATTAACAGACAGGTCCAAGACCTCTAGGTTTTTGAGGTTGGCTAGCCAAGTGGGCACTTGACCAGAGAGTTTTGAAGCACCCAGAGCAAAAACCTGGAGATTCTCAAATCCAGTCGAATTTAATGTGTCTTCATCTGGTATGGCTTCATTCATGAAATTCACAGAGAGGATGAGAGTAGTGAGGTTCCTACAACCCATCATAATTCGGATGGCCCCAGTAAGGTTGGTCAGGTTATTGTAAGAAACAGAGAGAAAAGACAGAGATTGTAGTTGTTGTATGTCAGGTAAAATTTGTCCCCCTAGCTGATTATAGGCAAGTCTAACAGCACTTAGTGATTTACATGCATAAAGGCTTTCAGGCAAATTACCTGTGAAGTTGTTGTTACCAAGATCAAGGATGCTAAGTCGGTTTAGTGACGAGAAATTATAGGTAGAAAGCTTCCCTACCAAAAAATTGACCCGCAAATTCAATGTCACTAGTTTGGTACAATTCATCAGAGATGGGGGCAGAGAACCAGTCAGATTGTTTATGTGAAGCTGCAACTGTTCCAATTCAGAGAGCTTGCCAATATCTTGAGGTATTGAGCCAGTCAATTGATTGGAGTAGAGATCAAGAATCCTGAGGTTACTGAGATTGACCAGGGAATCACTAATGGTACCAGACAGGTTGTTGAGAGGTAAGGAGAGTTGTTCCAGCAAGACAGCCTTGTAAATATCATCAGGAATTGTCCCCGAAAGATTATTGAAACCTGCAGAGAAAATGGTCAAATTGGAACATTCCCCTATCCCAGAGGGAATATTGCCACTGAAATCATTGTAGGAGAAGTCAAGTATGGTCAGAGTGTTAAAAGAAACAATGCATATGTTGGATGGAATTTGGCCTGTGAAGCTATTGTTGCTAACATTAAAGCTACTCAAATTCCTTGCTACCTGGAGAATTGAGTTGGATGGAATAACCCCATTGAAGTGGTTACTGGACAAGTCCACTATCTGGATGGCCATGTTGGTGTTATTATCATCAGTAGATGGTATTTCCCCATATAGACGATTATAGCTGAGATCAAGAATCTGGATACTATCGAGAGATGATAAAAATCCAGCAGGGAGAGGACCAAGGAGTTTATTATGGGAGAGATTGAGGTGAGATAGACGGGTTAGATTAGCAAGAGAAGGGGAAAGGAACCCAGTAAGGCCTTTGAATGGTAGCCAAAGGTGAGTGACTCGACCATCAATTCCATCACATTCAACTCCTTCCCAGAGGCAGCAATCAATGGAATCAGACCAATTCAAAGGAGAAGATGATATATTAGAGAAGAAGGGTAAAAGAGAATCATGATCATTTTGATTGCAGGCAACTGCAGCATGGCAAGAAGGTTGTGAAAATATTACTATCACTACCAGAATCAACAAGACCATGATTCTTGGTCTTGGTATTACTAGATAATCAAAGCAAGAAATACCGATAAAGTTGTTATCTTTAACATCAATCGTAATCATCCCCATCACTGAGACAAAAAAAGAAAAGCAAGAACCAGGTACAAGGAAGAGGAAGAAGAGGAAAAAAAGGAGACCAAGTACATAATTATCTGATCTCTAACGGAGCTTGTGGAATACCAGAGATTTGGAGATTGCTTTTGCAGGGAAACCCCATTGACCAAAGAAAGAAACGGAAAATGAAATAAGAAAGAGAGGGGAAAGAGACAACGTATGTGTGGGGGCATGACGTTAGTCATTGATATTATAATGGCAATAAGGGCTAAGGCAAAAACCAAAATAATAATAAACAAACAGAAGAGAAAAAGAGTGCATCACTCAAAAATATGAATATATATCTTAAGCGTTTACTTTTTGGGGCGGCTGGTATAGTGCGGGTTGTGGTGGTGTGGACTTTGTTTTATTTTATTTTATCTTGGATGATGATTGATTGATGACCATAAGCCTATAAAGAACAACCATGTTGAACTATAAAAAAAAAAAAAAAAAAAAAAGAAAGAATAAAAAGTCCAAAATCTCGCCCAGCCTGGTTGGTTAGGACTGAGCCCTGCCCCTGAAATCAAGATGTCTTTAGATATGAATCCTGATATTATACGTGGATAACTTAATTTGTTTGTAGTTGTTTCTTATCTGAATTGGGTTATAATGTTTGTTTTCTGATCCAAGTGGGACTGACATTTATAATTTGCATATTCTGATAAATAAAATAAAATAATCAAAGGTCAAAAAACTCCTCCTAAATGGTACCCCCACTCTCTCCCTTCTCTAGTTGGTTTTCCAACCGAATATTCTCTTTCTTGTTTTTTTTAGTGCATTTTAATGGCTGGCCTGACCTCAATTTTGTTTTGTGTAATTTTATAAGGAAGGTGTTAGTTGCTGAAATCTTTGGAATTGGATTATACAGATTGGTGTTTGGAGAGACGGGCAATGGTTGCAGGTGGCAGACAGAAAGAAGTGGCCCAGTGGCCACTGGTCAGTGTTCAGAATCATATTTGCAATATAGATTTTGCCTTTACTGCTCATTGGTCAGCTTACGCCTTGATAAAGACTATAACCCAACTTAGCATAGCCACAGTTGAAGTCTTTCACTTTGGATAATAACAAGGCCAAAATGGTCATTGACACAACATAATTAATCATAAATAAACAGAGAAATTATCAACACAACAACAAGATGTGCTGGCAGTCCGCTCAATTAACTAGCCTATAAAAATCAGACACCTAGCTAGCGGGACTTTTGCCGCTTATTTATCTTTGTTTAATTTTGGGGAAAAGCATAATATAATAATGAATGAGCATTTTTTTTTTTTTTTTTCACCAAAATGAATGAGCATTCAATCATGTAGTTATAGGTGAAATCTAAAAAATAAGTTTTAAATATACAAATTGAGTACAAGAGTAAAGGATCTTAAACTTCATATCACCCTTAAATCAATTACAAATCAGGTCAATGAATTTGGAAGTTAACATAGCATTTGATAAATCACCCAGGTGTTGATCGTAAGAAAATTTGAAATTAGGAAACATAAAAAGCCTAATCCCAAAACCATGGTGGAACAACATGAGAAATGATACAATATGAATTTAATTTTTCTGTTCTACTGTACTAAAAACATTGCAACCTGTAAATTGAACAGCTATTATATCACCAATTCCTTTTCATTACACCATTAAAAGCATCACCTCTGCCCTCTCCCATCCTCTCCTTTTCCAACCCTACCTCACCCAAGAGTCATGGCATCCCCTCCAAAACACCCACCCAACCAAAAAAAGAAAACAAATAATAAAGTAAGCTGAAACAAGATCCTGTTTTCACTATCTAGAAGACTTCAGAGTCGAACCTGCAGTCTCAAGGCAGTGACAATGAGCCATAGAAGTGGGCTGATTAGGAGGATAGTCAAAATTTACGAACCATCGAGCAATTATTCTACTCTGTTAGTGCATGATAAAATTGTAGATTTCATTTCTTCTTTGCCCAGTGATGCTTCAACTATCAACTGCTCCAAATAAAGGATTTATTGTCAGTACCTAGATACTTAAGACGTTCTATAATAAAATCATTGACAGTTAGTTCAGCACTGAAAAGTGATTTTTGCCCTTGTCATACATCGTTGCACTCTGCCCTTGAGTTTCACCTCATTTGGCATTTTTTCTTCATTGATTGAAATTCTTATTCAAAGGAAAAAATTATTGCAGAAGTATTCACTGTCCCGGCATCTAAGAGAACACACTACCCTACTAAATATTTTCAACTACAAAGCTCATGAACATAAAAGTATGTTCTACTCATTCTAAAATTAATGATACTTCATTAGAAAATTTATTATGAAACTGCATTATGGACTGCAAAATTCAAGAATGCTGAAGCACAAAAGTAAAAACACCAAAAATCAAATCCTAAATGAGCCTAAGTCTCAGTTTATTTGCTACAAATCTTCTCAAGAAATTCAGTAGTACCTTTTTGTGCTCTAGACCTTGTTTTCTCAGGGGAAAAGTATAATCACTATGTTGTCTTTATCAAGTAAAACTTGATATTTCAAATGAGGTGAAAATAAGGGCTTTAGACATTATAATACAAAAATTGCAGAATCTAGAGTTGTTTTAACATTGAAGCCAAACTAAAAACAATCTCATATCATGACATTAGGTCTAAATACTTAAAAATATTGAAGCGAAAAAAACAAAAACAAAAACAAAAAGACATTCTCTGAAGGACAACCTTTCAATTCACAAAATTCATATCCCTGGATGAAGGGGAAGAGTAATAGAGCATAGATAATCTAGTTATGCAAACACTTACAGCAGACTAGCAAAAACAAACTGAAATTTTTACCTCTTGTACTTTGTTTCCAGATCGAGCTAGTAACTTATACTGGTTCTCAAACATGGATGCCATATAAACCTACAGCAGAAGATGGATGTCTGAGATTCTTCAATAGTTAAGTTTTGTACTGACAAGTCAATATTTTGTGGAGGATTAACAATAAGTGTTGATAATTATGATCCAGATATAAGTGAGAAACTGCCACTATTTTCATAGTTTGGCATGCAAAAGCTATACTAAAAGAGAATACAGTTATAATGCGCATAAAACCAAAAGCCAAAGCTTGAGAGGGTTGTAGGGGTATGTGAAAGAAAGAAGAAGAGATTGACTTGAATGGTTAAGCCATATGAACTTTGCAGGTGGAGAATAGCCACTAATTGAGTCCATGCACACATTATGCATGTTTTGGCCCATCAAATAGGACTCTAAGCATGCCCTCAAGTAAATTTCAACAATTACCAATATACATTTAAAGGGCTAAATAAAAAAGGTTAATTAGATAAACCACATTTCCCAGAGCTGTACATGTAAACTTCAAGCAAAATAAGGCTTAATAGTTAATAGGTCTTAAGAATATAATTCCATCTACCTCTTCATCAACCATTCAAAATTAAGTTAAATCGAGTTACCTGAAATGTTGGAGTTAAACCAGGACTTAAGAAAAAACGGCCTTTAGATACAGACAGGATTCCTTCAATTTGTTGCAGTTCTTTGATAAGTGATTCTACATCAGCCCACTGTCAGAATTCCAAATCAAGAGGTCAAGAATAGCTCTGACAACACAATGCAGAGAAGCGGGGAATGGAATAGAGCAACAAATTAATTACAGATGCTTCAATCTAAACAGGTATAGGAGGAAGTTTCCAATATACTACAGTAATAGGCATATGAGTAATGCTAGCAAGGAATAAGGATTATATTGTATGGGTATCATTACCACATGACTGTATCGGTTCACTTTTTCAACAATATGCAACTGAACAAATCGTAATCAAATTCTGGTATAAACATTACTAATTGAATTGGAGAAGAGATAACGTGATATACTCACAATTGTTTGCATGAATAGAATCTATTTGGAAAATCTTACTTCAAGCTTTTGAAAATGGAAGAAATATTTTGTGGCTCCTTCTAATTTAGAAATCATAATTTTGAAGGACTATAAATTGAATTTTCTAAGAATTTTATTTGTATACATTCTCAATATACGTCAATGATAATTCCTTTCTCTTCACCGGAAAAGCACAAAGCCATTTACTTGGAAGAAATAAAATGGTTAAGAGGACTAAAGTTTCTACTCATAGGGTGGAAAAGAAAACCTCAGAATCTGCCTCTGCTGCTTGTAATCTCCCATCCAAGGAATCACGATCACCAACCACAGACTCCAAGGCCTCAATCAGTGGATCAGGCTGCCATGTGAATAAACAAGAAATACATTTAAAACATACAATTAAATAATGCTAGTGTTAAAATAGAAGTTCAGATAATGCATGTAATAGTTAAACATTAGTTACCGTTATCTCCTTCAATGATAAGAAAATACGTTCAAGTGTGAGATCCAATCTGTGAACTTTTGCCTCCACAATCTGAGACCAGAAAGATTACATTAAAAACTCAAACAAAATAAAAGAATAGGACACTAAAGGACCAAAAATATTCAGTGTAATTCATTTGGGTTTGGATGCAGGTAAAGCATGGATACCAGATAGCTAATGGAAAGAAGCAGCAGTTGCCAAAAAGATATGGAGCTTTTGCAAGCCCAAACTAAATTGACATACCTGACCAACTTTAAAATATGATGCGGGGTCCAGAGTTGCATCCCATGACACTTCTGTCTGGTGAATTAATGCAGGCACACCTTCAACCTACATGAATTTAATTAGGTTAAGATTCTGTTGGGGCAAAAAGAAATCTAATTGTTAGCATTATATTCTTTGTTACACTCCATTTTAGTGGGGTTGTACTCAAAAAAATGGTAGCGCATGGTGCATAAATGTTACCAGTAAATCAACTGATCCCCTTCAAAATTATTTAAATTTCCTTATTGTGCAATCACTGTGGTAGTGCCCAAACATTGCTATGAAACTTGCTTCTAAGAACATGACCAATAGTAGTTTTTAACATCTCAACAAATATAACAAAATGATCTTACCTCGACAAAAATTCCAAAATAAGTTATTTTCTTGATGCAGCATTTCACAACATCTCCAATTTGAAGTTTGGCCTGCAATAAGAAATGGCATAAGAGCTTGAAGACTTGAAACTTAATAATCAGATGAACAACAAGCTTTTGGCCAATAGAAATTGAAGATGCTCAAAGAATATCCTGATTTCATTCACAACCAAGTGCAACAAGCAAAAAAAATTTCATGTTAATACAGAATTTTATACACCTCTAATGCATTTGGAATGGGTAAGATTCCACCCAAAATTCTGGACAGTGATACCTTGTATACAAAACAATCAATACAGGTACAGCAGCCACTGTCAAAGAACGCTAAATGTTTACAAGAAATTAAAATTTGCACCTCAAAGTATAAAAGGTTGGAGATTGACCATAAGAAAACATTGCCATTATATATGTTTCTTACCATGAGATTTCTCTTTTTCTCAGTTGTCTCTTCCTTCTCTTTTGGCCTCAAAGAAACTACAAGTTTCCTCAGATTTCGGTCAGCCACTGCCACATTCACCTTAATTTTCTGCAAATAAAGAGTGTATCAGGATTCAAAGGAGAAGTATTTATTCAAGATTCAAACATCAAGACATCTTCTCCAAACCTGACCAACAAATGAGGACAAGAATTTGAGTTTCTCTTGGTCATAAATCCTAAGAAGATCTTCCAACTTCATATCTGGTGTGATTTCTCCTCCACTGTTTCGATCAATTTCTGGATCCACTTTTGAATCAGGAGAAGAGTTATTGTCTAAGACATCATAACTTCCAATAATTCCTAAATTTTGCTTATACATTGATGGGTCTAACCCTTTTTGTTTCAACCAAGACTCAAATGCTAAGAACTTCCATTTTGCAGCAAGATTACGATATGGCAAAAATCCTATCAATGAGCCAAAAGATACCTGTAAAATAATGGCAGCAAGCTTAGAAGCTAAAACAACTCATTGCATGTAAAATAGGAGAAAATAAACTGCACACAAAGCTCATTTCACCATTTCTTTGAACTGTACTTACAACAAAGCCTCTTGTACTGGAGCTGACTAACTCCACATCCCCCCTATTTCCTGTCCTGAGCAGATCCTCTACCCTGGACCAATCAGCATCCTACAAGTTCATAATACTCCCAGAATTATCATAAAACATTTTAATGATTAAAATATCAAGGAAGTTTGAGTATTTATAATAATCTGACCTCTGAAGCTGATGTAGGAGGTAGATTCTTAAGCTTATCAACTTTTCCATAACTTTCAGCATTCGAAGTAGCTGTCTTTTCAATACTAGAGGTTGATGTTTCTTTCACAGATTGGTCTAATCTATAACAAAGCAACATGTTAAAATACATGTAAACGTTTTGACAGGCAACAGGAGATATACAAATTTCAAGTAGCTTACCTCTTTGGCTTCCCTTGTATTACAGCTTCTACTGAGAACTTTCCAGTTGAATCAACCAAATTTCCATCAGATTGTGCATTTATGGAAGTTTTTTTTGAACTGGACCCAATATTGCTCTTCTCAAGTGGCTGCATTCCTTAAAAATCCAGCAGAAAATCATTCTCTACAATTCCAACTAAAAGGATATTTATATTGCTTTGAAGGCAAAAAGGCAGGTCTTTATAACATAGATCTTAGTTTGAATTTTCCTAGGCAAATAAAATTAAAATGATAATTACAAATATAAGGCCCCACATAATCAACCACACACAGGTGTATAAAGCAATATAGTTCATTACCTAATCTGGAGTCTTCTTCTGCCTCCTGCTCCTTCACAACTGATACGCCTCCAGTTTCTGAAAACTCTTCAACATCACCCATCATGGTTTCAGGCTTCTTCAATAGGGTAAAACCACTATATTTATTCTCATCCTCTTCATTCCCTGTTCTGCTAACCTTAGTCTTTGCATTATCCAAAGACTCTTGCTTTTCTTCAATGCTCACTTGTTCTGGCCTTCTCAATAGTGTCATGTCACTAAACTTCTCCTTGGCTTGATCATTTCTCATTTTCAACGTCAAATTGGGTTTAATCCTCACTTTAGACCTTGAGGACGGCTTGTCCTCCACATCATCCTCAACAAACATAGCTGGCTTTCTCAAGATAACATTAGGAACACTGCGTTTAGTATTATTATCTATGTTTTTTCCAACTGGTTGGCTTGGCCTCTTTATCTCCTCTGCTACTGGCTTATCATTTTGAAATTTAAATCCTTCTTTAGGAACAGGCTTAACCAAATTCAAACCATCCAATGAATTTGATGGTTTCTTATCCTTGGAAACATCAAATGGAAGCTCCTGTATTTCTACTATTTTACCCTTGTTCTTGTAAAATGATTTCTCAACTTCTAGAAACGAAACATCTGGGTTTGCCTTTCTAGCCATTATCTAGCATATATAATAACACCATTAGCCATTATCCAAGTCACAAACATAAAAACTTGAAATTTATACCATTAAGTTACCAATATCAATTTTGTGGAATACCCAATACAACATTGAAGGAAAAACACTCAAATACCAATAAAAAAAAAAAAAAAGAGCAAGAGAGAGAGACCTTGGCAAGGGTAAGTTTGGGGTCTTCACCGAGCATCCGGCCGAACTTGAGCTCCATTTGGTCCCACTGGTCAAGTTTGGGCTCTTCTTCTTCTTTTGCAGCCAAAACAACAAATTTACTTTTTCTAGGACAACATATGTCCCTTCTTCTACTTCTTAATCTTCCTACTTTAACTGACACCGGAGAAAATAGCAATTTATTAATAGACAGGGAAGAGCAGGCGGTGGCGGCGGTGGCCGTGGCGGTGGCTAGAGTAAGACCATCCATTTCTTGAAATTGAGGAGTAATATTACATAAATGGCATTGAAATTTTACAGAATTCTAGATTTTGAATACAATACTGTTGTGGTTTTTGAGGTTGGGGATAGAGAAGGGTTTGGACTTTGGAGGAAGAAGATAGAAGATTTATTCTGTCTGATAAGGCTTACGTGGCATTTAATTGTTTGCTATATTCTAATTATACTTTAGTTTAATATCCTCTCAAAATGTGCCACGTTGATACTGGGATATACTTGATAAATGAATTATTTCTGAATTTTTTAGGGATTTAGCATCTCACTACATACATGCAGAGAATTTTGAGCCATGGAACATGGATATGGAATCATAATCAAACAAGAGAAGAAGATAGAATAAATGAGCTAAACTCATTATCAAATCAACAATACAAACCATAAAATCAAACATTAATATATATATATATATGTGTGTTCTTCAAATACATATTTGGATCAACATCACTACCATTTGGAAAAATACACATATCCCTACCCAAATAATTAAAATTAATTAACATAAAACTCAACTTCAACTTCCTTCATGATCTTGCCTCTGATTACAATATTTAATAATAATAATAATAATAATAACAATAAAAACATCCCCATTGATTTTGCAACTATTAAAAATTTCCAAATCCCCACCCAAACAAAAATATGTTTATGGTTGCTCTTTTTTCTTATCTAGCTAGCAAAAAAGGAACAGTTAATAAGGAAAAGCTATAGCGATGATTTAGCTTATAAGCTTAGCTTAGCTTAACTTATCCTGTGGTGATGATATGCAGATTTTAATGGGTTACTATTGCTCCTGCGGCTGTGTTGCTTCAGAGCTATCTTCTGTATCTTGATCTGGTGTTGCATTGATTTCTTCTGCTTCTGGTGTGTTTGCCTCAGTTTTCTTCAGGGAAGCACTCTTTCTGAGATTATTATAGCTTCCTTTCTCCTTAAACAACTGAGCAAAGTGGGGCTTGCAGTAAAGAACACCATCTAAAGCAGCATAGGATGAAGGTGATATGTAGCAACCCCCATGAGAGCACCTGAAGCATGACTTGTGATAAATTTCCCCCTCCACACTCACCTGTGTTACCAACAAAATTTTGCTTAAAATTACAATATATAAGCCTTTTTCTTTTATTTCAAGTCTATTATTTTCATTAATTAGGGTCACACTAAATTTAAACTCGTAAATCTCACAATCCTGAATAAGACTTCAGTTTCATTGAGCTAAAACTCGTTGATAATTAGTGATATAATTTTATTACTATTAGGCAAATAAGAAATGGGAAAATATAGAATGAACCTTCTCTAAAGGGTATGCAGTTTTCTGACAACGTGCACATTTGTCTTGTGTGCCACTAAACATGGAGGAAAATTTGCTAGGAGTTCTTGTCTGCAGAAAATACAAATAATTATTATTAGCTTCAATTGTGAGGAAAATGAAATAAAAACCATCAGGTTTTCAAAACATTTTGCATACCAGTTCATTTTTCTTTTCTCCAGCTGAATATGGCAATATATATAATTGGAAGGAGCAAACTATTAGCACTCAAAAAAAAAATAAAAACAAAAGGAAAATAAAAGGAAAATTAGGTCTCTTACATGATGGGAATTTCTTAGCATAACTTCCAGTCTCCCTAAAGAGTTGCTCAAAGTGAGGTTTGCAGTACAAGGTTCCTTCCATTGAGGAATAACTGCCCATCTGTTAAAACAATTGTAAACACACTATAATTTCAGAATCTATTGAAACTATTTTATTAAAATTGCCATTAGGCTAATAATCTAATAGTCGAGTGACTGCTTAGCCTTGTCCTAAAGGTTAATTAAAAAAAAAGGCTATAAAATTTAGAAGTAATATAAATTATATATATTTTATACCACAAGAAGTCCATTGCAGTGGCTGCACTTGAAGCATGTCTTATGATAATTAATCCCATCAGCTGTTACCATTTCAATGAAATGAACAGTCTTATCACAAGCCTTGCATTTCTCTACTGTTCCAGTGAACCCCATTATTTTATTTATTTATTTATTTTTTAATATCAGAAAAACTAGAAAAATCTTCTAAAGGGGATTTTTCTTTTTTTTTCAACAACAATCTGTAGGAGTTCAATTTTCTATCTCAGAAACTTGAGATAGAACGAACCCTAAAAAATTTGTTGTTTTTGCTTTTTTTATTTTATTTTATTATTATTTTGATGGTCAATAGCAGGTTAAAGGTAAGCATATATAGTGGCAATGGCTTAGGAAAATTCACTATATTTGAGCCAGGAGATCAAAATTAGTGTTCTAAGAATAGAGGATTATAGTCTCTGCAAAGACGGATCCAATTCCTGACCAAGGATATAGTCCTTGATAAAAG